>QRFJ01004930.1:0-95820 GCA_006176705.1 Cocos nucifera | reverse complement strand
TGATATTCACAAGAGTTATGATTGATTGGGAAAAAGAGAAGTTGGATCACAGACAGTCTATAAATAAGACCTGCGCCCAACTCAGATTGTATGATTTTATGATTGGAGAATTTAAATCCCATGCCCCAAGGCTGCCTCTCCCCTCTTCCTCCATGCCAAACCCACCTTCTCCCTCTCCTCTCCACGTCCAAAGTATTTGGATTCTTGGTTGGTGCGATCCAGATCAAAGAAAGGCGACTGAAAGCTAGAAGGCTGCACTGCTGCATAGGACAACTGCTGATCTTCAAAAAGAGTTTTGAAGATCCTCCAGATCAGATCCAGATTTGATTCTTGGAGACATGATAGAGAAGAAGAGAATCTCTAGATCCAGTCCGAGTGGATATTGGTAGAGGCCAGGCACTTACGTGGCTTGATCCAGAACCTTCCGCTGCTTACAGGATCATCAACGAGTAATAGGATTACCCACTTCTAGATAAATTAAATCTAATTTAATTTATTTAATTTTATTTTAATTTCTAAAATAATAATAATTAGATCTAAAATATCTTATATCTGATCTTGATCAAAGAAAAAAATTTTTGAAATATATCTCTTGATCTGATCTGATCTGAACAAACCTGGTCCAAAAAATCAGGTTTTCCCTTCAACTGGTATTAGAGCCAAGGTTCTAAAAGTATTTAGATTTAATTTTAAATTTATTTTAATTAAAAAATAAGTAATTTCAGATGTCACATGAGATGTGATCAGATCTAAAATCAAAAAAATTAAAATTAAATAATTTGGATCTAAGATTAGAAAATATGCATGACTAGTTCTAAAATAGAATAGTTCTATAGAATAGTCTTATTTATTTTTAATTTAATTTAATTAAATCATATTTTATATCTCTTTGTGAAATCAGATTTAAATCTGATAGGTGGAAATAGAGTTCCCAGGATTCCTCCTTAGATGACACCTAAGACTAGTTAAAGTTGGTTCTTAGGAGAACTCTAATCGAAATCCAAAAAGGAGATGGAGTCCCTGTCCAACAGGGACTCCTTGGTGCCTCCAGCTTGGGCACACGCCAAGGGTGGCGTGCACCCTCTTCCTTGCTAGGTTCTAGCAGGGGGACAGGCCCCCACCAGCTCTCCAATAGGTCTATGACACATGGGCAAAAGTCAAAGTGTCAATGGTCAACATTCGACCAGTCAAAGGTAGACTTTTGACCAAAGTCAAAGAACGAAAAATGGTAGGTGACCAAAAATGGTAGGTAACGTCTTACAAAATAAGACAACCTTTTTTGACTTGGATGAGCTTTAGTTAGACAAAGTGAAGGCCTCTGATCGAGCACAAACTTCTTTGGCTCAGTCAGGACAACTATTTATGATAGTAAAAGAAGAACGTTAAGTTCAATCGAGTGCTAGCATAATTTTCTTGAACCTAATTGAATCTCATTTATATCAATTGAACTAGATCAGTTTAATTGATGATCACTAGATTCAAACCCTTATTTGTGTGACTCAGTTAGGTTCAGTTCTATATGATAATGGGATATGTCATGATCTCTATCATCGACATCATCGAAACTCCTTTCGATGGATCAGAACTCTTCTGATTCGAACAACTAGAATGATCGATCATCTAAATCATTCTAATTGCTCTCAAAATCCATCAGTGACACCTAGCAGTATATGGTGGCAACCCATCAGAGCTGAATGCGAACCTCTTGGTACAGCTACTTGTGTGATTAAGTTCTTCTATCTTGAGCCTCGATCAGATTTGGGTTAAGGTGAACTCGTCAAACCCTAGTCTCTGTCATATGATGTAACCATTCAATTCAAGTCCAATGTGAAAACCTAAATAGAAACTCTTTCTATTATTTTACTCTACCATGGTCATGGACTTCTGGACTTGATTCTCATGATCATCATAGGGCTGCTCCTCTACCACCGAGGTAGATAGATTCCATCTTGATGCTATCCAGTTCCTACAATGAATATGCTATAGCCAACATATACCTTAGGATTCCATATGGCTAGAAGATCGAGTAATGGTGTAGTCAAACTATAACACCCTCAAGATGAACTATCGATGCACCTCAGGTCAAAGAACTAGACACACCACTATAGCATCGAGTCAGTCATCGATGAGAAGGTAGACTTCCTAATGACTACTCGAGATGGTCACGCTCAGTGCCCTCGTTCTCTAACGAGTACCTATACTCTCGCTCTGGTGTCTCCACATTGTAGACTCAAGACTCATCTACTAAAGAGAAGCGATTGTACACCAACCTTCCGGATCAATCACCATCCTCGTGATGATCCTATGGTCGAGAGCATTTTATGAGTTAATAATGATTATTCATATCTTAAATTTTCAACTCTTGAAAATATGAATTATCATTACTATTAACTCAAAGGATGTATCATAGACACTAAATACACATATGTGATAGAAAATAACCCATTTTATTGATATTAGTCAAAATGATAATTTTGTCCCTAGAAGTGTATTACAAGTGTCAGCCAATTCTGACTTTTAGGGCACATATATCTAACACTAGCTTGATCGATCACTCACGTGACTTGATCTTGTCCCAGATTTAATCCTATTAGGTTGGTCAATTTAAGCACTCTTGATTCCATTTAATCAACTCTTGATTCAATTTAATCAACTGCTTAGACCTAATTGAGCTACCCCAGCCCGAACCCAATTTTATGAATATGTCTTAAATATAAAAATTTTTAATTTTTAGACTTAACATATTTCATAATCTTAATTCTCAATTAAGTTTAGAATTCACAAACAAAACATGTAAATAAAATCCTAGGATTCCAGGATCTAGGATTTTATAGAAAATAAGTTTTTAGATTTTTGATTAAGGACGAACATGCAGCATCCCTACACATCATAAGAACACCCCATCGAATGAGAGAAGAGGGTATTTAAATCCTACTTTATTCTTATGATCGGACGGCCAAGGAGAATGCCTTAATCATAAATATGAAAACTACAAAACTAGTTAGATTTACATCATATATCTCATATATAAAAATTGATCTAACTATAAACATATTTTTAAAACATCTCATGCATATTTTTATATCTAAATTATCTCATAATTATCTAAAAAATTAAATTTAAATTAATCATATCAAAATAAATTTTATTCTAGATAATTATGTATAACTATTCTACAACTAGTCTAAACATGCATTCATCATATCTCATATGAACCAAAAATTAAATAATTTTATTTTTTATTTTTTAGATCTTATTATAATATTTAAAATATCAAAAGATAGTAAATAAATAGATCTAAAAATTATAACTTAATTAAATTAAATTATGATTATGCAAGACTATACATAGAATAATTCTATTCTATAACTAGTCATGCATCTTGTACAACTTAGATTTAAATTATTTAATTTTTAATTTTTTTAATTTTAGATCTAATCACATCTTATGTGACATCTAAAATTATCTAATTATTAAATTAAAAATAAATTAAAATAAGATCTAAATTATTTATGGGAATCTGGCTTTGATACCAGTTGAAGGAAAAATCCTATTTCTCAAGTTATGTTCATTCAGATCTGATTTGATCAAGAAAAATATTTTAAAATTTTTTTTCTTAGATCTAAACTAGATCTGATACTTTTTAGATCTGATTTGATAAATCTAATAAAATAAAATAAAATAAATTAAATTAAATTTATACCTTATTCTTGGGTAATCTTATTATCCTGCTGATTTACTGAGGTTCTGGATGCAGCCATGCAATCGCCTGACCTTTGTCAGTATCCACTCGGATAAGATCTGAAGATCTTCTTCTTCTTAATCTTTTCTCCAAAGATTAGATCTTGATCTGATCTTGAAGATCTTCAAAAAGAAATTTTTGATGATCCGATGTCGTCTCTTGCAGTAGTGCTGCCTTCTTCCTTTCTTGTCACCTTTCTCTTGCCTAGATCGCAACAAACTTAATCCCAAAGCCTCTTGGGAGTGGAGAGGAGAGAGAAGATTAGAGGTAGGCATGGAAGAGAGGGGAGAGGGCTATGTGGCATGGGCAAGGGAAGAGCTCTCTCAAACCTAGGTGCAGACAGGGTTTATATAGACCCTGCTACGCCATGCAGTGCCACATCATCTCGATCAATCATGTCTCTACGTGCAATCAGATCTAAATATGATTGATGGGATGACATCATTTGATCCAATCAAATAAGAGCCCCTCTCAAACATCCTTAGGTGGTGCCAAGATTGGTCAAAGTAGAGCCTTTGGCGCCACCTTGTTTGATACCATGAAGCAACCTGGAGTCCCATCTGTATGGGACTCCAGGCATCATTATCCTTGGGCCCATGCCTCTCTAGGTGTGCACCCCCTCCTTTTCTCTTTCTAGTAGGGGGACAAACTCTCATCTGCTCTCCTATGGGTGCATGACATATGGGCAGATGTCTAAGTGTCAAAGATCAATGTTTGATCAAAGTTAAAAGATAAAAATTAGCAAGTGACAAAAAATGATAGGTGTTGTCTCAAATTTATCTCATAAATTAAGACAGCTCTTTTCTAACATAGATAAACTCCAGTCAGATCAAGTAAAGATACCTGAGTTAGCCCAAACACATTTGGCTCAGTCGAGATAACTATTGATGATTGTTGAAGGAGAACATTAGGCTCAATCATGTGCTAGCATGATTTTCTTGAACCTAATTGAATCTAATTCAAATTAATTGAACTGGATTAGTCTAATTGATGATATCCAGATCCAAATCCTTATTTATGTGATCTAGTTAGGTTCAGTTTTGTATAGTAATGAGATATATCACGATCTCTATCATCGACATCATCAAAACATCTTTCGATGGATCAGAACTTTTTTGATTCAGACAACTAGAATGATCGATCATCCAAATCATTCTAATTGCTCCCAAAATCCACCAGTGACATGTAGCAGTATATGGTGGTAATCCATCAGAACCAAAAATAAACCTGTCGGTGCGATTACCTGTGTGATTAAGTTCTTCTATTTTGAGCTCTGATCGGATTAGGGTTAAGGTGAACTCGTCAAACCCTAATTTTCATCATATGAATTAATCATTCGATTCAAATCCAATGTGAAAACCTTAATAGAAACTCTTTCTATTATTTCACTCTGCCATGGCCATGGGCTTATGGATTTGATTCTCGTGATCATCATAGGGCTACTTCTTATCTACCGAGGTAGATAGATTCCCTCTTGGTGCAATCCAATTCCTATAATGAACATGCTGTAGCCAACATACACCTCAGGATTTCGAATGGCTAGGAGATCGAGTCATGGTATAGTCAAACTATAACATTCTCAAGGTAAACTGCTGATGCACCTCAGATCAAAGAATTAGACACACCACTGCAGCTTCGAGCTAGTCATCAATGAGAAGGTAGACTTTCTAATGACTGTTCAAGGTGGTCACGTTTAGTACCCTCATTCTCTAATGATTATCTGTACTCTTGCTCTAGTGTCTCTACACCATAGACTCAAGACTCATCTACTATAAAGAAATGATTGTACACCAACCTTCCGTATCAATCACCATCCTTATGATGATCTTCTGGTCAGGAGCATTTTATGAGTTAATAATGAAAATTCATATCTTAAATTTTTAATTCTTAAAAATAAGAATTATCATTGCCATTAACTCAAGGAATGTATCATAGATACTAAATATACATTATGATAGAAAATAACTCATTTTATTATTTATAGTCAAAATTATAATTTTGTCCTTAGAAGTGTATAACAAGTGTCAGCCAATTTTGGCTTCTAGGGCACACATATCTAACAGAGACCAGACACTTACTCGACAGTGTTTTCTCACCACCATAAAAGGGAAGAGACTAGCAGAGGCCTTGCCGATCGAATATCATTGGAAGGAAGCAAGAGAGTCCTAAGGAGAGCCAATAAAGGAACTCATCACCCTCCCCTTCGAAGATGATCTGGTAAAGACCATTAGGATTGGCTCATAGCTAACACCAGAGTGTAGAGATTGGCTAGTGACTTTTCTTCGAGCTAACGAGGACATCTTCATCTAGTCAGCGATGGAGATGCCCGGTATTTTTCTAGACATTATTATTCATAAGCTAAATGTGAGTTTAGAATACCAGCCAGTCCACCAAAAAAAGAGGAGCTTTGCCCTGAAATGATAATGGGCAATTGATGAGGAGGTTGACAAGCTAATGATGGCAGGACTCATTTGGGAAGTACAATACCTGGAATGGGTCTTCAGTGTCATCTTGGTCAGGAAGTCAATGGCAAGTGGAAAATCTATATCGACTTTACTGATCTCAACAAGACTTATCGAAAGGATAGCTTTCCGCTATTGAGGATTGACCAGCTTATTGACACCACCTCAGGTTATCGACACCACCTTGGGTCACCAGCTGTTGAGCTTCATGGACACCTTCTTGGGATACAACCAAATTCAGATGGCGTCGAGGATAAAGAATAGACTGCATTTATAACCGATAAAGGTTTGTACTATTATAAAATGATGGCTTTCAATTTTAGAATGCAGATGCAACATCCCAATGCCTTGTCAACAAGATATTCAAGTACTAGATAGGCCGTAATATGGAGGTCTATGTTGATGACATATTTATTAAAAGCATAGAAACTGATCGACATATTGCCAATCTGGCAGAAGCCTTCGACAAACTATGGTGCTATCGGATGAAAATGAATCCTAATAGATGCATTTTCAGGATCACATCTAGGAGATTCTTTGATTTTGTGGTCATCCAGTGAGAAATAGAAGCTAACCCAAAAAAGATCCAAGCACTCCTCAACTTAAAGCACTCGACCACCAGGCATAAGGTCCAAAGCTTGTCAGATCGAGTAGTCACCCTCAGCTGGTTCATCTCCCAGTCAATCAAGAAATGCCTTCCCTTCTTCAAAGCAATAAGGCAAGCAATCAAGGCCTTCAAGTGGATGCATAAGTATCGAGTGGCCTTTGAGGAGCTCAAGCGGTATCTTAGATCCCCATCACTCTTGTCCAAATCTAAGGAAGGTGAGCAATTATTACTATATTTAGCTATTTCACCTAATGCGATTAGCTTGGCCCTAATTTGAGAGGATGTAGGAGCCTAGAAGTTGATTTACTACATAAGTAAACTTCTTTAAGATGCAGAGATGAGGTACTCTAAAGCTGAAAAGCTAGTCTACATGCTTGTTACTTCTACACGGCGTCTCCTACCCTACTTCCAAGCCCACACGGTTATTATCCTCACTGATCAACTTTTAAAGGTGATCCTCCGAAGGACTGACACTTTGAGCAGGATGGCAAAGTGGGCCATAGAGCACAAAGAATTCAACATCGGCTTCCAGTCATGGCCTGCAATAAAGGTCCAGGTATTGACTGACTTCCTTGTGAAATGCACCATCTTCGATGAGAAAGAATCTTCAAGAACCCAAGCTCCGAGGGAATAGTCCTCGACAAGATCTGAATATATTGAGAAGCCTTTGCAATGGATTCTGCACATAGATGGAGCCTCAAATGTGAAAGGATGGAGAGTTGGGCACATCCTTGCTAGCCCAAAAGGGGTCGTGATGGAGTATGCCCTCCAGTTTGACTTCAAAGCCTCCAATAATGAAGCCGAGTACGAAGCCCTAATTGTCATGCTTCACCTCGCCAAGGAGCTTGGGCTGTAAGACATCAAAGCCTTCACTAATTCACAACCCATTGTTGGACAGGTCTGAGGCAAGTATGAGGCCCGAGGATCATTGATGGCGAGATACCTGTAGAGGATAAAGGAGATATTGGTGGCCTTCCAAATGTTTGAGGTACAGCATGTAGTGATATCACTTGCTCTAATACCACTTATTGGGAGGATCTTTTACAAGTACAAAATTTGGATCCCCACATAAGATTGTAACTCTAATGATAATGTCAATACTGTAATAAAAAGAAAGAAGAGATAAAAAAAGGATGCAATCAAATATATGGATTAGTCCAAGGCTTACCTCTACGGGGCATACAAGCTTCTTTATGAGAAAAGAAAAAATTAGAAGAGAAGATCATACCCTCTTAACTCTTATACATCAATTTCTCTCTCTCAACAAGAAGTAGAATCCCTTACAACAAAGCTCTCATCTCTCACAAGAAGACCTCTCAGCTTTGGCCGCTACCTGGGCACTCTCTGAGCGCTCCATTGAGGCTTTGCTGCTGCTAGCCAATATTGTACCAAGCTTTGTCTGCTCTACCCTAACTCCATAGGCCATCAGGGCCTTTTAAAGAGCCTAAAACCAAGTCTCACTAGGTTTAGATCTCCTAATAGGATCCAAGCAAACCCCTCTGGCTGTCTGATCAAGACCATAAGCTTCCATAGCCACCCGATCATGCACTCCATGTGATAAACCATAAGGAGACCATTGCAGGCCAACCCCTACATGAACCGGGCCGTGAACCAGGCCATCCACCACATGCCATGTCATCCGCCCGTCGAACCACATCTGTGCACCGCATGGAATGGTGGTGAACCACTAAGGGTCCATGCCTCGTGCATGGATCGTGTGAAGAAAACACCTAGGCACGTAGACCGCACCTAGTCCATTCACTCCCTCCTGCACCATGCGGTGGACCATGCTGAGCGCGTGTGAGCCTACAGGCCATGCATGCTCATGTGGGCCACGGTCACCTGCGGGCTTTGCTTGTCCTGCAAACTGCTATGGGCTTTGCTATGGGCTCTTGCTATAGATCGAATTCAAGATGCCAAAACTCAATAAGTCTACCTTGACTCGACATTTAGTCTTCACCTAACTTTGTTGCCTAGAAGGCAGTAACCCAAGAGAGAGGATGAATTAGGTTCTTTTAAAATTTTGATCAAATTAAACTTTAAAGGCTATTATGTGCTTCTAAATAAATCAATTTAAAGTGATCATGATGTGAATGATCTAAACAACAGTGGATTTAAAATATACAAATGCTATGCAAGAATTTAAAGGCTAATTTAAGCAAATAATAAAATAAGTAAAGTAAAAATCAAAAGCACAACATAAACATATAAAGTTTTATAGTGGTTCGGTGCAACATGCACTTATGTTCACTTTCCAAGCTTCCTTTGAAAATTTTACTATAATCCTATTGATTATAGTATGTTTGTTTTCCTAGGCTCATAAATAAATTCAGTTGATTTTTTGAGATCACCAATCAAAACCTTACACCAATAGTTTTTCGAGCTTACTATCAATCCAATTGATTATAGTCCAATTCTAGGCTTGGATGGGTCTTCACCCCAAGTTTCTTTCCTCCAAAGAAACTTGTAAAGAAAATAAGATACAAGATGCAGAAATTTAGAACAAAATAAAAACTCTCAAATAAACTCTTTGAAGTTCAAAGAAGAAGTTTAGGAATTTCTGTTTTAAAGCTTTATCTTCTCTTTTTTGAAGCTTGAGAGGATATGAAAATGATGAAGAAGATCTCTCTTAAAAGCCCTCTGAATTTTATGCTCAAATCTCTCTCTTTTCTTTCAAGGATATTCAATGCGCACTCAATAGATAAAGTGTTTTCCTCTTTAATCTGCTTTTTCTTAACTCATTTTTGAGTTTGGAAGCCTTTAAATCTTTTTTAGAAGCCAAACTAGCCGTTTCTAACTATTGGGGACTGAAAACTAGCCATTGGAGAGCTTTTGTGCGAAAAACTAGCTGTTGGAGTTGGAGTCGACTCAGCATGAATTCTATAGGAGTCAGCTCGATTTCTGTATTCAAAAATTTTCTTTTTATTTTTTTGAAAGAGTCGACTCGAGCCTGTGCCACTTGATATCATTGTGTTGGAATTGACTTGAAACCTCCTGGAGTCATCTTAAAACCTTCTAACTTCATTCTTTTCATATTTTGCCCTTTTAAACTTGAATTTCTTGGCCCTAAAGCTTCCAAATAACATTTGCTTCTTCCTCTTTCATTTTTCTTATAATGAGCCATCCAAATTTATAGAAACTACTTCTTTTAAGTACTTTGGCTTGATATCTTAAAAGAATTTCTTCTAAAGATAATTTTTTCAATGTCAGCATTTGAGAAATCCTATATTCAATGTTGAAATATATGATTAGTAATATTTTTACTCAATATTTTGTGATCATCAAAATCAATTATAGGGTCAATAGATTTTGAGAGCTTTTGGATGATCTTGCCCCTATGCCCTGAGGATAATACTGTTAGATATATGTGCCCTAGAAGCCAGAATTGGCTGACACTTGTAATACACTTCTAGGGGCAAAATTATAATTTTAACTATAATCAATAAAATGGGTTATTTTCTATCACATATGTGTATTTAGTGTCTGTGATACATCCTTTGAGTTAATGGTAATGATAATTCATATTTTCAAAAGTTGAAAATTTAAGACATGAATAATCATTATTAACTCATAAACAGCTCCCGACCATAGGATCATCACGAGGATGGTGATTGATCCGGAAGGTTGGTGTACGATCGCTTCTCTTTAGTAGATGAGTCTTGAGTCTATGGTGTGGAGACACCGG
Source organism: Cocos nucifera (assembly GCA_006176705.1). Taxonomy (NCBI): domain Eukaryota; kingdom Viridiplantae; phylum Streptophyta; class Magnoliopsida; order Arecales; family Arecaceae; genus Cocos; species Cocos nucifera. Next base: position 85,324 of record QRFJ01004930.1, on the reverse strand, counting down.
AGCGAGAGTACAGGTACTCGTTAGAGAACGAGGGCACTGAGCGTGACCACCTCGAGTAGTCATTAGGGAAGTCTACCTTCTCGTCAATGACTGACTCGATGCTGCAGTAGTGTGTCTGGTTCTTTGACCTGAGATGCATCGGCAGTTCACCTTGAGGGTGTTATAGTTTGACTACACCATTACTCGGTCTCCTAGCCATATGGAACCCTGAGGTGTATGTTGGCTATAGCATGTTCATTGTAGGAACTGGATTGCATCAAGATGGGATCTATCTACCTCGGTGGTAGAGGAGTAGCCCTATGATGATCATGAGAATCAAGTCCAGAAATCCATGGCCATGGTAGAGTGAAATAATAGAAAGAGTTTCTATTTAGATTTTCACATTGGACTCGAATCGAATGATTACATCATATGACAGAGACTAGGGTTTGACGAGTTCACCTTAACCCTAATCTGATCGGGGCTCAAGATAGAAGAACTTGAATCACACAGGTAGCTGCACCAAGAGGTTCGCATTCAGCTCTGATGGGTTGCCACCATATACTGCTAGGTGTCACTGGTGGATTTTGGGAGCAATTAGAATGATTTAGATGATCGATCATTCTAGCTGTTCGAATCAGAAGAGTTCTGATCCATCGAAAGGAGTTTCGATGATGTCTATGATAGAGATCATGACATATCCCATTACCATACAGAACTGAACCTAACTGGGTCACACAAACAAGGGTTTGAATCTGGTGATCATCAATTGAACTGATCTAGTTCAATTGATCTGAATGAGATTCAATTAGGTTCAAGGAAATCGTGCTAGCACTCGATTGAACCTAACGTTCTTCTTTTACTATCATAAATAAGTTGTCCTGACTGAGCCAAAGGAGTTTGTGCTCAATCAGAGGCCTTCATATGGTCTGACTGGAGGTTGTCCAAGTCAGAATAGGTTGTCTTATTTGTAAGACATTACCTGCCATTTTTGGTCACCTGCCATTTCTTGTTCTTTGACTTTGGTCAAAAGTCTACCTTTGACTGGTCAAACGTTGACCATTCACCCTTTGACTTTTGACCACATGTCATGCACCTATTGGAGAGCTGGTGGGGGCCTGTCCCCCTGCCAGAACCTGGCAAGGAGAAGGGCGCACGCCAAGGGTGGCGTGAGCCCAAGTAGGAGGCGCCTAGGAGTCCTTGTTGGACAAGGACTCCACCTCCCTTTTGGATTCCAATCAGAGTTCTACTAAGAATCCAGTTTGACTGGTCTTAGGCGCCCTCTAAGGAGGAATCCAGGGGTCTCTATTCCAACCAATCAGATTTAGATCTGATTTCACAAAGGGTTGTGATTGGTTGAGAGGAAGAGGAGTTGGATCACAAGAGGTCTATAAATAAGACCCTGCGCCCAACCCTAATTCCTAAGTGAATGCAATTGAGAAACCCCACGCCCCAAGGCTGCCTCTCCCCTCCTTCTCCATGCCATAGCTTCTTCTCCCCTTGCTCTCCACGTCCAAAAGGTGTTTTGGACTTAGGTTGGTGCGATTCAGATCAAGGAAAGGCGATCAAAAGCAAGAAGGCTGCGCTGCTGCAAAAGGACGACTGCAGATCTTCAAAAGAGTTTTGAAGATCCTCCAGATCAGATCCAGATCTGATTTTTGGAGGTGTGATAGAGAAGAAGAGGATCTCCAGATCCAACCCGAGTGGATACCGGTAGAGGCCAGGCGCTTGCGTGGCTAAGATCCAGAACCTTCCGCTGCAATCAGGATCATCTACAGGGTAATAGGATTACCCAAATCAGGTAAATTAAATTTGATTTAATTTATCTTATTTTATTTTATTTATTAAAATAATAAGAATCAGATCTGAAACATATCAAGATCTGATTGAGATCAAGAGAAAAATTTTTGAAATATATCTCTTGATCTGATCAGATCTGGACGAACCTGGACCGGGAAATCAGGATTTCCCTTCAACTGGTATCAGAGCCATGGTTCTAAATTGTTTAGATCTGATTTTAATTTTATTTTAATTAGAAAATAAAGTGATTTCAGATGTCACATGAGATGTGATCAGATCTGAAATCAGAAAAATTAAAATTAAATGATTTGGATCTAAGATTAAGAAGATATGCATGACTAGTTCTAGAATAGAATAGTTCTATAGAATAGTTTTGCATGTCTTTGATTTAATCTGATTAAATCATATTTTAGATCTTCTTATTTACTATTTTCTGATATTATAAGTGTTATAATAACATCTGATAAACAGCAAATAAAAATTATTTAATTTTAAATATCATATGAGATATGATTGATGCATGTCTAGACTAGTTGTAGAATAGTTCTACATAATTGTCTAGATTAGAATTTATTTTGATTAGATCAATTTAAATCTAATTTTTTAGATTATTATGAGATAATTTAGATCTGAAAACATGCATGATTTGATACATGAGATGTATGCAAAATATGCCTTGATTAGATCTAAATTTGTATATGAGATATATGATATAGATCTATAACTGTTTTGTAGATTTACATGTTCCTGATTAAGGCGTTCCTCTTGGCCGTCCGGTCATAAGAACGAAGAAGGGTTTAAAGGCCCTCTCTTCCCATTCGATGGGGTGTTCTTATGACGTGTAGGGGTGCTGCGTGTTCGTCCTTAATCAGAAACCCAAAACTTACTTTCTGCAAAACCCTAGATCCTGAAACCCTAGGATTTATTGTGCATATTTTGTTTATGAACCCAACTTAATTAAGAATTAAGTTTATGGAATATTAATTAGGTCTAAAATTGAGAATTTCAGATCTAAGACATATTCATAATACTGGGTTCGGGCTTGGGTAGCTCAATTAGGTCTAAGCGGTTGATCAAACCGAATCAAGAGTTGGTTAGATGGGATCAACAATGCTTAAATTGACCAGCCTAATAGGATTAAGTCTGGGTCAAGATCGAGTCACGATCAAGCAAGACCTAATTAGGCTCAGAGGTTAGAGTCTGGATTGTAGGCTAACCCAATTGGTTCTGACTCAACAATTTGGTGTCTAAGGTAAGTTTGGCACAGACGACCGACTGGTTTTTAATTGGAAGCTACTCGACCTGAATGCGTTCTTGTGCGAGTTAACGGCATATTCCTTCCACCGGTCTCACTTACCTGGCCATATCTGTTGACACAGTTCTGATCTGAGGTGGTCAATAATCCGAGCTAACCCATGCCACTAGGTTAGTCATAATTGTTATGACTAAGCCAAGTCTAGTTTAATGAGACCTGAATCAATTCTCCCTAAGAAAAGATTAAGTCCGAGGTCTTCCACCATTGTAGACGTGCGGGCCCTTCCCGGGGTTGATTGTTCTCGGCTGGATACAGTGGCTCAGTTGCACCGGGAAGACGCAACCATGTCTATTAGGCATTGGATGCTATGGGCTGGAGGATGAGTTGGGCTCAATATTTCGGATACGGTGAGAGACCCAATTAGGAACCCAGTCTATGCAAATGGTGGGTCTGACTTAACTAAGGAGTGGATCAATATTCCGGATACGGTGAGATTCATGAATTAGAGACCAAGTTTGGGTGCACCATGATTAGAGAATCATTGAACAAGAGTTGTTCACTCATTGGCTAACCCATCACCAATAACTGTTAGGTGAGGTGATGAGTCAGTTGGTGAGACCGCACCACCCACTAGAAATCATCAATCGCGGAGATTTTCGCATCTCTACAGAGGGAGTGTAGGGATCCGAGAAAATAGTGGGAGCTAATTTGTTTAAAAATAAAATCCCTAAACAAATTGGTCAAGTCAAAATTACAGTATCTAACTAGAATCTTTGACTCTCTACAGGAAAATGTCTGCGTCCAACCCACTGGCACGTATCCTAGACACACATAGACTGACTGGACCCAATTATAAAGATTGGCTCAGGAACTACAAAATTGTTTTGGGTTCAGAGAAGTTAACACATGTTTTGGACCAGGACCCTCCCACCTTACCAGCTCGTCCATCCACTGAACAGAGAGCGTCTCTGGAAAAATGGATTGACGAAGACAATAAGGCCAGATACTACATGTTGGGCTCGATGTCTGATGAGCTCCAGCGCCAACATGAAGATATCGGGACTGCTCGCCAAATGTTGGCTCACCTGCAGGAGATGTTTGGTGAACAGAGTCGCGCAGCCAAATATCAAGTCACAAAATGACTTTTTAAGGCTAAGATGCGTGATGGGCAGTCAGTCCAAGATCACTGTCTGACAATGATCAAGGACATGGAAGAGCTTGAGAAGCTCGGTGTGAAGTTGGACTTGGACTTGCAGAACGATATTATTCTGCAATCCTTGACTGATGCATATGGGCAATTCATCATGAATTACCACATGCATAAACTTCAAAATTCCTTGGCCGAGTTGATGAATATGCTGGTTACCGCTGAGCTTTCTATGAAAGGTTCTAAAGGCTCAGTTCTTGCTATGGAACGGACTTCTTCCAAAAGAAAGTCTTATGGAAAGAAAAAGAAGTCTGTGAAAAAGCAAAAGGTGGAAGGATCAAAGAAGAAGAAGGCAGAACCGAAGAAGAAGGTCGATGGCAAAGGAAAGTGTTTCCATTGCAACAGCGACGGCCATTGGAAGCGGAACTGCCCTACTTACCTGGCCACCCTGAAGAACAAGAAGGAAGGTCCTTCTGGAGGTATGCTCGTTATTGAGTCTAACCTTACGGTTTCTTCTGCATCCAGTTGGGTGCTTGACTCTGGTTCTAGTGCTCATCTGTGCACTTCTATGCAGGGTCTTGAGGATAGCAGGAGGCTGAGGGATGGAGACATGATCCTACGCGTCGGTAATGGAGCAAGAGTTGCTGCAGTAGCCGTGGGAACATACCCTCTTGCGATTACCATCTGGTTTAGACTTAGTTTTAAAAGACTGTTATTATGTGCCTGCAGCTAGCAGGAATTTGATTTCTGTTTCATGCTTAGCACAAGAAGGTTATGTGATCACCTTCTTTAAGGACCATTGTAACATTCTTTATGAAAGAAATAAAATTGCAAATGGTTTCCTTGTTAATGGTCTTTATCAGTTGCATATTGATGTACCTGTTTTAACTATCGAGCAAAACGTGAATGCCAAACGACCTAGGGATAGTCCAAACGACAGATATCTATGGCACCTGAGATTAGGTCATATAGCAGAAGATAGGATTAACAAATTGGAGAAAAATGGGCTATTGAGTCCATTGACTTTTGAGTCATATCCAACTTGTGAATCTTGTCTTCAAGGCAAAATGACTAAACTCCCTTTTGTTGGACATGGGGAGAGGGCCACAGATCTCCTTGCCCTAGTACATACTGATGTGTGCGGCCCATTCGATGTGCCGGCTAGAGGCAATTTTGTCTACTTCATTACCTTTACCGATGATCTGTCTAGGTATGGGTATGTGTATCTTATGAGACATAAGTCTGAAGCCTTTTGAAAAGTTCAAAGAATTCAGACATGAAGTAGAAAAACAAACTGGAAAACCCATTAAGGTTCTTCGATCAGATCGAGGAGGTGAATACCTTAGCCGGGAATTCCTAGACTATCTTAAGGAAAATGGCATAGTCTCTCAATGGACTCCACCAGGAACACCTCAACTCAACGGGGTTTCAGAACGGAGAAATCGGACTCTATTGGATATGGTTCGATCCATGATGAGCTTCACAGACCTCCCTGATTTTCTTTGGGGACATTCATTATTAACTTCAATCTATTTACTGAATAGGGTTCCCTCTAAAACCGTTCCTACCACACCGTATGAGATATGGCACGGTAAGAAACCAAGTCTGAGTCATCTCAGAATTTGGGGTTGTCCGGCTTCATGTCAAAAGACAACAAGCGGACAAGTTAGAGTTTAGGTCCTTTAGAGCTCGATTCATAGGATATCCTAAAGAGTCATTAGGATACTATTTCTACATTCCAGAAGACCACAATGTGATTGTGAGTCGACATGCCATATTTCTTGAAAAATAGTTTATTCAAGATAGTGGCATTGGAAAGCAGATTAAGCTTGATGAGAAAGTCTCACAAGCAGAAACGAGCTAAGGACCAAGTGGAACCAAATCAGGTTGAGCCAATAAGAACACTACCTCCTCCACCTCGTAGATCGGAAAGAGTTTCCCGTCCCCCTGAAAGATACTTAGGTATTATTTCAGAGGACGTAGAGGAAATGTTCCTCATAGGTAATGGTGCTCATGGTGATGATCCCAAAACCTACAACGAGGCGATATCAGATATCGACTCCGAGAAATGGCTTGAGGCAATGAAGTCAGAGATCGACTCGATGCACTCAAACCAAGTCTGGACCTTGGTAGATCCACCAGAAGGTATAGTACCTATTGGGTGTAAATGGATCTTCAAGAGAAAGATTGGTGCAGATGGGAATGTGGAGACATTCAAGGCTAGACTGGTGGCAAAAGGTTATAGTCAACGTGAAGGCATTGACTATCAGGATACCTTTTCCCCGGTAGCTATGCTAAAATCCATCCGCACATTGCTTGCTGTTGCAGCCTATTTCGATTATGAAATATGGCAAATGGACGTGAAAACGGCATTCCTAAATGGATATCTTGAGGAAGATATCTATATGGAACAGCCGCTAGGTTTCACATCCAGTGATACTGATCACAAGGTTTGCAAGCTGCAAAGGTCCATATATGGACTTAAGCAAGCATCTCGGAGCTGGAACACTCGTTTCAATGATGTGATCAAAAAGTTTGGTTTCATCAAAAATGAAGAGGAACCATGTGTTTTCAAAAGGGTCAGTGGGAGCGCTGTTGTCTTCCTCGTATTGTACGTGGATGACATCCTCCTTATTGGGAATGATATTCCCATGTTGACATCAGTCAAGATGTGGTTGTCCAAGGAATTCTCCATGAAAGACCTAGGTGAAGCATCCTTTATTCTAGGAATTAAGGTCTATAGGGATAGACCGAATAGGATGCTAGGACTTTCACAGAAGATGTACATAGAGGAAGTACTAAAGAGGTTTAGTATGGAAAACTCTAAGAGGGGATTAATACCCTTCAGACATGGTATTCATCTTTCCAAGAAGATGTGCCCCAGCACACCTGAGGAAATAGAACGCATGAGCAAGATCCCTTATGCTTCTGCAATAGGGAGCCTCATGTATGCCATGCTATGTACACGACCTGATATAGCCCATGCTGTGAGTGTCACAAGCAGATATCAGTCAAATCCAGGTGAAGAACACTGGACTTCTGTGAAATGTATCCTTAAGTACTTGAGAAGAACTAAGGATATGATGTTGGTCTTTGGTAATGGAGAACTCCAAGTTCAAGGGATACACAGACTCGGACTTCATGTCTGATATAGATGATCGAAAGTCGACATCTGGAAGTCTGTTTGTGTGCAATGGTGGAGCTGTCAGCTGGAAGAGTTCCAAGCAAACTGTGATAGCAGATTCCACCATGGAAGCAGAATATATAGCTGCATCAGAGGCTGCAAAGGAAGCATTCTGGTACAAGAAGTTTGCTGCAGAAATTGGAGTAATGCCATCAGATGCCATTCCTCTTTACTGCGACAACAATGGCGCCATAGCCCTTGCTAAGGAGCCGAGGTCTCACCAGAAGTCCAAGCACATTGAGCGGCGATATCATCTCATCCGCGATTACCTTGAGAAAGGTTACGTTGAGGTCAAGAGAGTCAACTCCGCAGATAATGTGGCAGACCCACTTACAAAGCCGTTGGGCCAGCAGAAGATCGAAGCCCACCTTGAGAAGATGGGACTTAGACTTGTAGCCAATTGGCTTTAGGACAAGTGGGAGATTGTTAGATATATGTGCCCTAGAAGCCAGAATTGGCTGACACTTGTAATACACTTCTAGGGGCAAAATTATAATTTTGACTATAATTAATAAAATGGGTTATTTTCTATCACATATGTGTATTTAGTGTCTGTGATACATCCTTTGAGTTAATGGTAATGATAATTCATATTTTCAAGAGTTGAAAATTTAAGACATGAATAATCATTATTAACTCATAAACAGCTCCCGACCATAGGATCATCACGAGGATGGTGATTGATCCGGAAGGTTGGTGTACGATCGCTTCTCTTTAGTAGATGAGTCTTGAGTCTACGGTGTGGAGACACCGGAGCGAGAGTACAGGTACTCGTTAGAGAACGAGGGCACTGAGCGTGACCACCTCGAGTAGTCATTAGGAAGTCTACCTTCTCGTCAATGACTGACTCGATGCTGCAGTAGTGTGTCTGGTTCTTTGACCTGAGATGCATCGGCAGTTCACCTTGAGGGTGTTATAGTTTGACTACACCATTACTCGGTCTCCTAGCCATATGGAACCCTGAGGTGTATGTTGGCTATAGCATGTTCATTGTAGGAACTGGATTGCATCAAGATGGGATCTATCTACCTCGGTGGTAGAGGAGCAGCCCTATGATGATCATGAGAATCAAGTCCAGAAAGCCCATGGCCATGGCAGAGTGAAATAATAGAAAGAGTTTCTATTTAGATTTTCACATTGGACTCGAATCGAATGATTACATCATATGACAGAGACTAGGGTTTGACGAGTTCACCTTAACCCTAATCTGATCGGGGCTCAAGATAGAAGAACTTAATCACACAGGTAGCTGCACCAAGAGGTTCGCATTCAGCTCTGATGGGTTGCCACCATATACTGCTAGGTGTCACTGGTGGATTTTGGGAGCAATTAGAATGATTTAGATGATCGATCATTCTAGCTGTTCGAATCAGAAGAGTTCTGATCCATCGAAAGGAGTTTCGATGATGTCTATGATAGAGATCATGACATATCCCATTACCATACAGAACTGAACCTAACTGGGTCACACAAACAAGGGTTTGAATCTGGTGATCATCAATTGAACTGATCTAGTTCAATTGATCTGAATGAGATTCAATTAGGTTCAAGGAAATCGTGCTAGCACTCGATTGAACCTAACGTTCTTCTTTTACTATCATAAATAAGTTGTCCTGACTGAGCCAAAGGAGTTTGTGCTCAATCAGAGGCCTTCATATGGTCTGACTGGAGGTTGTCCAAGTCAGAATAGGTTGTCTTATTTGTAAGACATTACCTGCCATTTTTGGTCACCTGCCATTTCTTGTTCTTTGACTTTGGTCAAAAGTCTACCTTTGACTGGTCAAACGTTGACCATTGACCCTTTGACTTTTGACCACATGTCATGCACCTATTGGAGAGCTGGTGGGGGCCTGTCCCCCTGCCAGAACCTGGCAAGGAGAAGGGCGCACGCCAAGGGTGGCGTGAGCCCAAGTTAGGAGGCGCCTAGGAGTCCTTGTTGGACAAGGACTCCACCTCCCTTTTGGATTCCAATCAGAGTTCTACTAAGAATCCAGTTTGACTGGTCTTAGGCGCCCTCTAAGGAGGAATCCAGGGGTCTCTATTCCAACCAATCAGATTTAGATCTGATTTCACAAAGGGTTGTGATTGGTTGAGAGGAAGAGGAGTTGGATCACAAGAGGTCTATAAATAAGACCCTGCGCCCAACCCTAATTCCTAAGTGAATTGCAATTGAGAAACCCCACGCCCCAAGGCTGCCTCTCCCCTCCTTCTCCATGCCATAGCTTCTTCTCCCCTTGCTCTCCACGTCCAAAAGGTGTTTTGGACTTAGGTTGGTGCGATTCAGATCAAGGAAAGGCGATCAAAAGCAAGAAGGCTGCGCTGCTGCAAAAGGACGACTGCAGATCTTCAAAAGAGTTTTGAAGATCCTCCAGATCAGATCCAGATCTGATTTTTGGAGGTGTGATAGAGAAGAAGAGGATCTCCAGATCCAACCCGAGTGGATACCGGTAGAGGCCAGGCGCTTGCGTGGCTAAGATCCAGAACCTTCCGCTGCAATCAGGATCATCTACAGGGTAATAGGATTACCCAAATCAGGTAAATTAAATTTGATTTAATTTATCTTATTTTTTTTTATTTATTAAAATAATAAGAATTAGATCTAAAATATATCAAGATCTGATTGAGATCAAGAGAAAATTTTTGAAATATATCTCTTGATCTAATCAGATCTGGACGAACCTGGATCGGGAAATCAGGATTTCCCTTCAAATACCTGACTACTCATGGATGATACCTGACTCCTCATGGATGGGAAAATTTGAGAGTTGAACCAGGTTGCTTGATCTCATCTCCATCATATGCTGTGATCTATCTGACTTGAGATCTACTCGGGATAGCTTCTTACGATAATAGAAACTTCACTCGACGATGTTGCCTGTCATCCTCCCGAGTCTTCCATCTCGTGCCCAATCTACCTGCACTTCGAGCTCTACCTCATGCTGAGATTCCACTAGCACATGAAGCTCCATCTTATGCTGAGCTCCCTACCAAGAGATAGTATCCTTCATACTTTCTTTATTTCATCATAACCCTATTACCACGCATGACCTTCACGATTCCATCATCAACTCTCTATCTATAGGTGCTTGAATCCAATCTACTTAGTGAAATTAGATTTCTTCTGAAACTGGATATGTATTGGATCTCATCTAATTTTTTTACTACTCTTGTCATGTGTTTGTAAGTTGATGGTCCTAATATCCTTAATCATATAGCTCGATCCATCCAATAAATAAACAGTATCCTCACAGCTCTCTAAAAAGTCAAACAACTCCTCTCTACAACAAACATGATACAAATATACCAAATCTAAAATCCATTATTGAAAATAAATAGATATCTCATCTGAGACCATAAACACATCATCAGTTTCATCTATGTTACTACCCTGGACCCCCACTATAGTAGCCTTCATCTGATCTCTAATCTATGAGCAATCTCTAACTTGATGACCCAACTCATCATATTGATAGCGTCTGATCTTGTTGGAATCCCTCAACTTAGACTTGGATCGTTCACCTTACGATCCTTTACCGCTTTGACCTTTGCCACCACCACCTCTAGTCACTACCAAAGTCGAGTTGCCATTTGAACTTAAGGCTTGCTTCTCCTATCTAAGAACCTTAGTTTAGAGAAGTATAGAAGTAACCTCATCCATTTTGATGGTGCTCTTTCCCATAAGAAGAGCAGTCATAAAGACTCGAAAGAATGACACGATGAAAGCAAGACCAATATCCTAGTCTTCTCCTTAACCTTTTCTCCAATGCTGAGGAGATTGGTGAGGATCTTCTAGAAGTTATTGAGATACTTCTACATACTCTATCCCTCGCTTATCTACAGCTGGTAGAACTACTTCTAGAGAAGGAGAGCATTGGTGAGTGACTTCACCATGTACGTCTCCTTGAGCTTTGACCACATCATCATCAGAAAAGTCTCGCGAAGCATATGGATCACCACATCATCCATCAAGTACAAGTAGATCATGCTATCGCCTACATCTGAAGCCACTTCCAATCCTTCATCTCCATAGTAGTCAACTTCTTCTCACATAAGAGAGCATCAATCAACTCTTATTGGATGAGCACATCCTTTACCCTTACTTGCCACAGGGAGAAATTGATCTTTCCATCAAATTAGTTAATTTCTACCTTGATTGAGCATGTCTTCTCCATCTTCTTCAATCTCGATCAATACCATCTTAACCTAAAAACTTTGACACTTTGATACCCTAGCTATGATACCAATTAAAGTGATACCAATTGCTCTGGTACCACTTATTAGGAGTGTGAGCTCAGAAGTGGCACTCCCAAGTCTTAGAATCATGAGAAGGCAAGTCATGAAAAGATGGAAGCAAGCCGGAAGAAGAATCAATCTCAATATTAAAGTTTAAAAACTAGGTCAGCTCACTCTGAGACTGAGCCGACTTAGTTGAAAACTAGGTCAGCTCAGTCCAGGACTGGGTCGGCTAGGTCTCAAAAAAAAATTTAGATAGAAAGCAGTATTTTTGGACTATTGGCATGGTACACAACTGGATCGGCTCAGTCTGGCATGGTAGACTGAGCCGACCTGATCGCAGGTTAGCCGGCTCAGTCTGAAACTAGGTCGGCTTAGTTTTCATGGGTTATTATTTTGTGTACATGGGTTGTTTGGATTTGGAGAGCTTTTCTATGAGCTTGGGTTTGATCCTTTGTAAAGTATATATACTGAAAATAGGTCAAGGTTGTTAGAGTGCTGAAATATATTGAATAAAAGCTCTTTTCTTTCAAAAATCTCTTCTTTTCTTCTTCTCTATTTCTTGATTTATTTGATCATGCTTCTGTAGAGATCTCTAAAAAGTACTTTCTTGTTGCTTAGCTAATCATCGATGGCCACGTCGATCCGTATGGATAGAGCATATATTTCCAACATTTGGTATCAGAACGATGTGGAATGGAAGAAAGGAAGACACCTAGGGTTTACTATATTCAAGATCTGTTGCATCAGATTTTATCATAAAAACTTCTAGTTTACTTCTTGGTTGTCTCTAGATTGAGGTAGAGATTATTTACATGGAGGAATGATGATACAGAAGTATAGAAAGAGGATCTAGGGGTAGTTAGATCTTCCATGAAGGATAATTTTACTGGTGTGTGATCGTGAAGGGTGTTAGAGATCTATTCTTGACTTGTTTGAAGTCATGGGATCAAGTGGATTCAAGGAAGATTTTGAGAAGTTCGACGGTAAGGAAATCTTTACCTTATGGCAACAAAGAGTAAAGAACTTGTTGGTTCAGCAGAGGATCTACAAGATCTTGACAAAAGAAAAGCCAAAAAAGATCAATGCTGAGGATTGGAAAGAGTTGGAGAAAATTGCTTTTAGCATAATTCGAATGTGCTTGATCGATTAGGTTTTGCCTGAGGTTTGCATAGAGACTATGGCAAAGGGGCTCTGAGAGAGATTGGAGAACACATACATGGGAAAGAACATGACAATCAAGCTGTGATTGAAGAAACAACTGTGTAGTCTGAGGATGTCCGAAGGTAGAGATCTTGTTGCACATATCCAAAGGTTCAATCAGGTGTGTTCTGAGGTGATGAGTTTGGATGTGAAGATTGACGAGGAGGATTGGGCATTACTACTATTATGTTCTCTCCTAGGTTCGTATGATGATCTCATAACAACTTTAGTTTATGGAAAGAAGATCTTAAACTATGAAGAGGTTGTTAGTGTGCTCAGATCAAATGAATAAAGGGAGAAGATCTGCAAGGGAGACCCTAAGTCTAAGATCTTGGCTGTGAACGAAAGATAAGAAAGATCAAAGGAAAAGACAAGGGGAAAATCCAAAGACATGTCAAAGTCTCATAATCAGAGGAAGATGACATTGAAATGTTATAAATGTCATCAGCCTAGACACCTGAGGAGAGATTGTTCCCTTTTAAGATCAGAAAAAGGGAAGGCCAGCAAGAAAGATAATACAACTTCTATGAGTAGTGGAGAACACCTGCTAGTTATATCAAATGGATCCATAGAGTGTGATATTATATGGATATTAGATTCAGCATGCTCGCACCACTATACTTCTCATCGGGAGTGGTTTGCTACCTACCAGAAGATCGATGGTAGAAGTGTCAGCCTTGGAGATGTTCATCCATGCAAAGTAGCTGAAATTGGCTCTATCAGGATGAGGATGTACAATGGGATCATTCATACATTATCAAATGTCAGGCATGTACCAGAGTTAAAAAAGAATTTAATTTTTTTAGGCTACTTGGAGGAGCAGAATTATGCTTTTAGTAGCCAGGTTGGGAGTGGATGTCTAAAAATTTTCAAGAAAGCTTTGGTGGTGATGAGAGGTAGAAGACTGAGCAACAATCTTTATAGAATGAAAGGCTCAGTGGTAAATGATAGTGTAGAGGTGCTAGCAACGACGCAAGAGGAGCAGATTTTATATCGATTGTGGCACTATCGGATGGATCATATGAGTGATCGTGGGCTCACAGAACTAAGCAGAAGAGGTATGATCCCAGTCCTGAAGGAGGGTACAGATTTTTGTGAGCCATGTATCTTTGGGAAACAGCATAGGATGAAGTTTGTTAGAAGTACCAAGCACAGCGAGGGAGTGCTGGATTTAGTGCACTCGGATGTGTGGAGATCAGCTCCTGTATTAGTTAGAGGTGGGGCAAAATACTTTATTACTTTCATTGATGATTTCTCAAGAAAGATGTGGGTTTATTTGATTAGAAAAAAATTAGAGGTGTTTGCTCGGTTCAGAGCCTGAAGAGCTGAAGTAGAGAAGGAGTCAGAAAGACAAGTAAAGTATCTAAGGTCAGACAATAGAGAGTAGTATACTAGCCTAGAGTTCAGGAGCTACTATGAAAAAAATGACATCAAATGCCATTACACGGTGAGGATGTCTCTCCAGCAGAATGGTATCATGGAGAGGATGAACCGAACGCTGACTGAGAAGGCACGGAGTTTGAGGCTGCAGACATCACTCCCAAAATTCTTTTAGGGTGATGCTCTAACTTTTTCTTATTTTCTCGTGAATAGGTCCCCTCATTATAAATTGAATGGAGGTATTCTAGAAGAGGTATGAAGTGGAAAGAAGGTAGAGCTTGGCCATTTAGAAGTCTACGGTTGCACAGTCTATGCACATGTGGAGGCAACTGAGAGGAGCAAATTGGATCCAAAATCTCAAAAGATGACATTGATAGAATATCCATAAGAAGTTGAGGGATACCTGGTGTAGGACTCTCAGGCATAGAAGTCAGTGATCAGTAGGGATGTTATCTTTGATGAGAAGAGCATCTTGAAAAGGTTTGGGATAGATGGAACTAGGAAAATAAAGGTGAACAGTAGTGGCCAATCAGAGAATGATGGCATGCAGGTTACATCCACTTACAGGAGTGTTCCTATTGAGGTGGAGTTGGGCAAAAAAGTATTATCTCAGATTGAAAATTAGCATGGAGAGTCGATAGTTCAGATAGATGTGTAGGAGCAGCCACAGACATTAGGTAGAGATATGCCAATGGGAGTGGCTTTGCATAAGCCCTAGTGTACTATTAGGAGATCAGTCAGATATAGCATTGATGAGGTTATCTCCTATGCACTCATCACTGCTAATGAAGATCCAGAGAATTATGCAAAGGCCATGGAGAGTGAGGATCATGATTCATGGATGCAGGCCATGATGGAGGAGATGGAATCACTTGAGAAGAATCAAACATGGTAGCTAGTGGATCTTCTAGAGGATGCTCGACCTATTGGCTCAAAGTTGGTGTTCACAAAGAAAGAAGCACTTTCAAAATAAGATGGAGTCAGATTCAAAGCAATGCTGGTAGCAAAGAGATACTCACAAAGGGAAGGGATTGACTACACAAAAAAAAAATTTCTTATGGTGCGTCATACATCAATTCGAGTTTTGCTGTCACTGGTGGCACATCATAACATAAAATTAGAATAGATGGATGTGAAGATGACCTTCCTTCATGGGACTTTGGAGGAAAGAATCTACATGAAGCAGCCAGATGGTTTTATGGAGATGGGATAGGAAGAAAAGGTGTGTTTACTCAGAAAGTCTTTGTATCACTTGAAATAATTCCTTCATCAGTGGTATCGAAGGTTTGATAGCTTTGTCTTGAGCCTAGGTTTCAGCAGATGTGAACATGATTATTGTGTCTATGCCAAGGATATAGATGAGGAGGATGCCCTGTGCCTATTATTATATGTAGATGATATGCTCATAGCCAGTAGAAGTATGGATGCTGTGAAAAGATTGAAAAGGGCATTATCATCTAAATTTGAGATGAAAGATTTGGGTCCAGCTGAGAAAATTCTTGGAATGAAGATTTACAGAGATAGGTGTAAAGGAGTACTCCATTTATCACAAGAAAAGTATGTCCAGAAAATTTTGAAGAGGTTTGGGATGGAGAAGGCCAAACCTATAGAGACGCCATTACCGACCCATATTGTCTCTCTCCAAGTTATAGTACCCTCAATCAGAAGAGGAGCGAGAGTACATGGAATGAGTCCCTTATGTAAATACTGTAGACAGTGTGATGTACACTATGGTATGCTGTAGATTAGATATAGCACATGCTGTGAGCATGGTTAGTAGATACATGGCTAACCCTGGAAAGGAACACTGAAAAGCATTAAAATGGATATTGAGATATCTGCATGGAACAAGAAATTATGGTTTGATGTTTAGTGGGTAGTCGGGAGGATTTGGAGAACAATCTGTAAAGATGTGCGAAGGTTCAGATCCTTTGGAAGAATTTGTTGATGCAAATTATGCTGGTGATCTTGATACAAGGAGGTCTATTACTGAATACCTCTTTTGTGTATATGATGGACTGGTATCTTGGAGATCAACCCTTCAGCTAATCATGGCCTTGTCTACCATAGAGGCCGAGTACATTGGAATAACAGAGGCTACAAAGAAAGCCCTTTGGCTTAGAAGGCTGATTGATGAGTTAGGGGTGGAGTAGAGCAAGGTTACACTATTCAGTGATAGTCAGAGTGCTTTGTTGTTGGCACAGAATCCAATCTATCATACGCGCATAAAGCATATAGACGTGAGGTACCATAGGATTAAAGAGCTGGTGGAAAATGATGAAGTGAAACTGATGAAGGTCCATACCTAGGAGAATCAGTCTGATGCACTCATGAAGGTACTCTCCAGATATAGCTTTTAGAGATGTGTGGCATGGATGGGTCTGTTGAGAAGATATGAGTTCACAAGGACTTAAAAGCACCAAGGTGGAGAATGTGAGCTCAGAAGTGGCACTCCCAAGTCTTGAAAATATGAGAAGATAGATCATGGGAAGACAAGAGTGAGCTGGAAGAAGAATCAGTCTTAATAATAAAGTTTAGAAACTAGATCAGCTCACTCTGAGAATGAGCTGGCTCGATCTAGGACTGGGTTGGCTAGGTCTTAGAGAAAAATTCAGACAGAAAGTAGTATTTTTGGACTATTAGCATGGTATACAACTGGGTTGGCTTAGTCTGGGACTAAGCCAACCCGGTTGCAAGTTAGCCGACTCAATCTGAAACTGGGCTGGCTCGATTTTTGCAGATTATTATTTTGTGTATGTGGATTATTTGGATTTGGAGAGTTTTTCTATAAGCTTGGACTTGACCCTTTGTAAAGTATATATACTGAAAATAGGTCAAGATTATTAGAGTGTAGAAATATACTGAATAAAAGCTCTTTTTTTTCAAAAATCTTTTCTTCTCTTCTTCTCTATTTCTTGATTTATTTGATCATGCTTCCACGGAGATCTCTAAGAAGTACTTTCTTGTTGCTTGGCTAATCACCGACGGCTACATCGATCCATATGGGAAGAGCGCATATTCCCAACAAGGAGGACTCCTTACAAGTGTGGAATTCAAATCTCCATCCAAGATCATAACTCCGATGATGATGTCAATATTGTAATAGAAAGAAAGAAGAGATATAAGGAAAGGATATAATCAAATATATGGATCAGTCCAAGGCTCACCTTCATGGGGTATGCAAGTTTCACTATGAGAAAAGAAAAAAATTAGAAAAGAAGATCATATTCTCTCAACTCTCATACATCAATCCTCCTTTCTCAACAAGAAACATAATCCCTCACTACAAAGCTCTCATCTCTTAAAAGAAAACCTCTTAGCTCTAGTTGATACCTGGGCACTTCTTGAGCGCTCCCCTAAGGCTCTACCATTGGTAATCGATGTTCTACCAAGCTTTGTTTGCTCTGCCCTAGCTCCATAGGCCATTAGGGCCTTTTAAAAAACCTGAAATAAAGTCTCAATAGGTTTAGGTCTCCTAACAAGATATAAACAAATCCTCTTGGCCATCCGATCAAGACCGCAAGCTTCTATAGCCATTTGATTGCGCACTCCACATGATGAACCATGCGTAGACCATCGCAAGCTAGCCCCTGAGTGAACTGGGCCATGAATTAAGCCATCCACCATGTGCCACATCACTTGCCTGCTAAACCACGCCTGTGCACCATGTGGAATGGCAATGAACAACTAAGGGTCCATGCCTCGTAAGTGGATTGCATGAAGAGAACTCCTGGGTGCATGGACCATGCTTGGTCCGTGCGCTCTCCTCCTACACCATGTAGTGGACCGCACTGGGCATGCCCTTGGACCTTGCTGACGTGCGCTGGGCTGTGCCTGCAGGCTTGGGTCATCTATGCTTACAGGCCGTGTGCGCCTGCAAGCCGTGTATGCTCCTATGTGCCATGCCTACCTGTACGCCTTGCTTGTTTTGTGGACTGCTACGGGCTCCTGCTGTGGATTGAATTCAAGGTACCAAAACTCAACACAACAAATATCCAAATCGGAGAACACTCGAGCTGATGTCCTTTCTCATCTCACTACCTCGAGTGCTACTGACCACAATAAGCGAGTCTTCATTGAACATCTACAAATGTGGAGTATTGAGGAACATATGGTGCTATATATTAAGCACAAGACAAGTTGGATGGATCCAATTATTGACTACCTAATCAAATGGGAGCTCCCCCCTGACCCCGTCCAAGCTTGTGTTGACAAATAGAAAGTATCATGGTATGTAGTCCTTGATAGGAAGCTCTACAGAAAATCCTTCACTTTACAACTACTCCATTGTCTACAACCCTCCAAGACTGACTATGCTCTTCAAGAGGTACACAAAAGCATTTATGAAAATACTTAGAGGACAGATCACTGGCATATAAGCTCCTTAGACAAGGATAGTATTGGTTGACCATGCAAATGGAAGCTATTGATCATGTCAAGCATTGTGAGTAGTGCTAGAGGTATGCCAATATCCAAAGGAGACTAGCGATTGAACTTACATCTTTGGTGGCTTCTTGTCTGTTTGCTATATGGAGAATCGACAATCTCTGACCATTCCTACAAGCAACTGAACAAACAAAGTTCCTGATCATGGCAATCAACAACTTTACCAAATTGTTTGAAGCCGAACCCTTAGCCTAGATAACCAAGGTCAAGGTTTGGAACTTTGTTTGAAAGTCAATTATCTATCAATTTGGGCTTCCTCAGACCATCAGCACTAATAATGGGTGCTAATTCAACAACCTGAGGTTTAAGAACTTCTATTTGGAGCTCCATATTGACCACCGCCTCACTTTGATAGGACATCCATAGGCCAATGATAAGGCTGAAGTGACTAATCGCATGATCTTCCAAGGGCTAAAGACCAGGCTCAGCTAGATGAAGATGCTTTGAGTGGAAGAGCTTTACAACTCTTGTGGGCATACAGGATGACTCCTCGAATGGTAATCAGAGAAACTTTCTTCAACCTCATCTTTGGAGCCAAAATAGTCATTCCTATAGAGATCAGCACACTCTTGACCAGGATTGAGCTCTACAACGAGAAGAAAAACCCTAGTCAACTTTGGACAAACTTGGATTTGCTCGAGGAAATGAGGGAAAGAGCTCGCATCCAAATAGCACTGTATCAACAGTGAGTAGCCCATTACTACAATGCCTAGGTTAACTCCAAGGTCTTCTAACTTAGAGACCTCATTCTAAGGTGAGCTAAGGCATCCAAGCCCCTAGAGTAGAGCAAGTTGGCCCTGAACGAGGAGGGCCCATATTGGATCACAGAGACCCTGCAATTTGGAGCGTACAAATTGGAAACCCTCGGTAGTGCCCCGATCCTATGGACGTGGAATTCCAACAATCTTTGGATGTTTTACCAGTATGGTGTAACTATTCCCACCATGATAATAAAAGTCTATTTCTTGTAATCCATCCCTTGCTAATTTACAAAGTGAGAATTATTATCAGGATTAGCTTGTGGAAGGCCACAAAGGCCTATATCTAAAGTGAAAGCTGAGGATAATGAGGTGAGGGAATAACCCTCCAGGAACCCTGCATGGCTACTCGATGCACCTTGTCCATGAATAAGTCAAGCAGAGGTTCATCCTGAGTAGTTTCAGATTCACTTCGAACAAGACCCTTCCTTGGATAGAGATAAAATGGAGGCAATAATATGACACTATTGTCAGACCAACAGAACAAAGGGACATGCATTTCATTTATAAAGTGTTCAAAAATGTATCCTAAAGTCAATTATATTATTTAAATAATTAAATTCTTGTATATGAATTATTAATAAATAAAATTTATTTTTGGCAAGTTCATCAAAAATATGCATCTTCTTTTAATAAACTTTAATATTATGATGAAGTCCTTAGAACTATAAAATAATCAATAAAGAAGGATTTATCGAATAGTTCTTAAATCTTGTTCATGACCAAATGATACGTTATTAATAAGATGATAACATTCATCAAGCATAGATCATTGTGTGCCATATAGGTTAATTATTCTCGTAACCAATAAGTGTGGAGATAATAGTATAGCATATAGGTGAGATATAGGACTACATCATCATCAAATAGTGACTCATAAGCACTTTATTATTAAGGGTAGCTTGCGAAGGATATGAAGGATGCAGTGCTACTTTCAAAATTTTTTTTAAAAATAGCTAAAATATAGTAAAAAATTAATTAATCTAATTAACTAATTTTTAATCATATCAGAATATTAAGTCCTACACTAAGGATCCAAACATAATATGTATGCATTTATATAAATCTGAAAATAAAACTATACAGCAAACTCTTTACTACATCTATCTGTTCAGAACACAATACCTTTTCACGGATAGCTGATCACCATAATTTAAATTCATCAGATAATGCTCTGATGTCATACCATAATCGTACACATGTTCGGTCTCTATGACTGGTCCACACAGAGCTCTTGGCCCGATCAGCCCCACTGGAGTGCTAGCTCCTTGCTGGGGCCTTCAATCGCTGATTATGATTGATCCAATCAATCATATACTTTTTGATTTTCTAAATACTCTAAAAAATTAGAACACAAATATTGAAGGATGATGAAGAGGTGTTTCAAATTTGATGGCGATCCTATGCTCACAGCACTCGATCTCTCCACTCGAACCCAGATTCCTAAATCTAGGGTTTCACTCGGCCCAAAAATTCTGACACACTAAAAATCCTATCACACCCTCTCTGTATGAAGCTTTTCTATAAAATAAGTTTTTATAGAAATAAAACATTTAGATCTATAAACCCTATTTATATCATATCTAAAAATTGGATATCCTTAGAGGTGAAAATCAGAAGAGAAGAGAGGCATGAGGGAAAAGTAAAGTGCTGCAGGACCCTACTCACATTTACTCCCAGATTGTTTTTGCCCAAAAATAATTTCCAATCACTCTAAAATTTTTACCACATAAGGATAACCCCTTCTTATGCATGCACAAAAATTCTCATAATTTATTGATGTAAATACCATGGAAAAAATGCATGGAAAGAGATAAGGGTCGAGTGGTTGGGAGGTTTTAACCACTCGATTTCAAAAATCAAGTAAGCCTCTTATCCTTATCCAATGCCCCCTCCCATGTGTTTAACATGTAGAAGGACTCTCCTTCTACATGTGCACATTTTTATTTCTTTAAAAAATATTTGACAAATAAAAGAGAGGGTGTGGGAAGTAGGTAAGGTTGGATTGGTTCCAACCTCCAACAAATGGAGTTGAATTCAAAACTCAACTTACTTTGAACCGGTCCAACCCTTGGACCAGATCAAAAGCAGATAAGAGAGGGGATGTAGAAAACTTTTGGGTGATAGAAAAGTTACATACAAAATTTTGGGCATGGAACAAGAGTGGAAAAGTCAAAAATGGTGGGCGCATGGGAGAGTTTGAATTAAAACTTTATTTGACTTGATCCTAATTGGTTTCAACCAAACTAATTAATCTAGATCCAATTAGATCAGGTTAAACCCAACCAAATTAGAATTATCCTAATCCAATAAAATTTTAATCAAATTAAAAATTAATTAGGTCCAGGTCCTAATGAAATCAGGGTCAAAACACCTATAGCGATTAGGTCATCTCATGACCTGATTAGGTCAAATCCAATCAAATTAATTTCAATCAGACTTGATCAAATCCTCATCACAATCAAATTGAGATAATTAGCAATTGAATTACTAATTAATCTTCTAAAAAATATCTGAGTCCAAATTGGATGGGTTACCGAATAATAGAGTTCCATCAATATGAAACTCCTGAAGAGTCCCAAACTAGTGGGACTCTTGAACCCAATGTCCCAAATGAATCGAACTCATGATCATAGAGTCCAAGACCAATGGGACTCTTGATCAGAGAGTTTCAAATGAGTAGGACTTAGAGTCGCAGTCCACTAGGACTCTTGGTCAATGTGTCCCAGTCTAGTGGGACTCTTGACCACAGAGACCTAGTCCAGTGGGACTTTTGACCACAAAGTCCCTGATCATAGGACTCTCAATCAGAGAGTCCCGGATACGAAGGACTCAATGTTCCATCCAATGAAACTCTTGGTCATAGAGTCTCAGTGCAGTGGGACTCTTGATCATAGAGTCTTAGATCATCGAGACTCAATATTAGCCATCAGATCAGGTAGAAGCTCCTATTATGTGTGATCCCATAGATTCAAATCCTAAACTGATAGCATAGAAACTAATTTTCTATACCAATCGATGTGACCATCTAGTAATGGTACCTGATGTTCGGATAGATCGAATAATTACAATGCAACATCGACGAATCTATGGCATATGATTACCATATAATTCATCTCCTTGACCTCGATGCTTAAAAGAACGATTTAGGATTTACTGTCAACCCTAAAATTCATCCACAGTGTATTTCAAAATTTAGCATCAATCATATGGACTACCTCGATTAAGGATTTGCTAAATTAAAATACAGCGATGCACTTGCTCCAACACTTGGAGGGGTCAATCCCATCTTGACTCACACACTGACAAGCCAAGTACTTGACTGCACCCAGTAGCCTTCCATCACTGAATTAAAAATTCAAGTAGTCCGGTACCTAAGTGTAGTAAGTTGCTTATAGGTCACCGTGGTGATCTTAGGTCTAAGGGACACTCATACCCATATCCTTCGTGAGCAACTCTTGATAGTAAAGAGCTCCGCAGTTGGATCACGTTCAGTGAAATGTATCCATACACTTCACCTGTTTGCCATAACAGTATCTCCAAACTTCTTGGTTAAGAGGACAACCAACACTTATGGCACACAATAATCTATACTCGATACGTTGTCATCTTGGATAATAACAAATCATTTGGTCACGAACATGTTTGAGAACTAAATGACAAATCTTCCTTTATCGAGTCTAAATAGTCCTGAGAACTTTATCACAGAAGAGTTCATTACAAAAAGATGTACAAAGTGATGAATATGCCAACAGAATAATTTTATTCATTAATAATTTAAGTATAATTATATTTAGCTCAACCATCTACAACCTAGATGATTGACTTTAGAATATATTTTTCAACAACTTTCACTTAGACTAAAGCCACTCAGAACAGTATCGAATACCCATCTTTCATTTGTGATTGTCGAACTCTTTGATTCCAAGAGCTTTAGTAAAGGGGTTGGCCACATTATTCTTTCTGTCGATCTTTTGAAGCTCGATGTTACCTTGCTCCATGATCTCTCATACAAGATGGTAGCAACATAGAATATATTTGGTGCATTGATGTGCCTTCAGTTCCTTCGCTTGAGCTATGGCTCCAGTGCTGTCACAGTATAGCAGAACCAAACCATCCAAGAAGGATGCCACTCCCAGCTCATCGATGAACTTTTGCAGCCACACAACTTCCTTCGCAGCATCAAATGCCATGACATGCTCTGCCTCGCACATAGAATTGGCTACAATGTGCTGCTTGAAACTCTTCCAGTAGACCACTCCATCATTTAGGGTAAACACAAAATCTGACACACTTTTGCTATCATCATTATCTGACTGAAAACTAAAATCAGTATATCCTATAAGTTTCAAGTCAGAATCTTCATAGATGAGCCACTGGTCCTTAGTATTTCTTAAATACTTAAGGATAGCTTTTACAACCTTCCAGTGATTCTCACCTGGATTAGACTGATATCTACTAACTATCCCTAGTAAGTATGCCACATCCGATCTCGTACACATCATGACGTACATAATAGAATCCATTGTCGAAGCATATGGTATTCTACTCATATGATCTCTCTCTTGAGGAGTTATCAGACAATCCCTCTTGGAGAGCAAAATTTATAGCCTAATGGGAGATGGTCGTTCTTGGAATTCTCCATGCTGAACCATTTCATCATAGTATCAATGTACATAGACTGGGACAATCCAAGCAACCTTTTAAATCTATCTCTATAGATCTTCATCTCTAGGATGAAGGATGCTTCTCCCAAGTCCTTCATGGAGAATTGAGACGACAACCAAACCTTTATTCCCTATAATGCAGGGATGTCATTCTCGATTAAGAGAATGTCATCTACATACAGTACAAGAAATACAACAACAGAATCGTTAGCCTATTTATACACATAGAATTCTTCTCCATTCTTAATGAAGCCATAAGTTCTGATTACTTTATCAAAATGCATGTTCCAACTCCATGATGCCTACTTCAATCCATAGATGGATCTTTGAAGCTTGCACACCTTAGACTCATTTGTGGATGTGAAACCCTCAGGCTATAGCATATACACCTCTTCATCCAGCTCTCCATTTAGGAAAGCATTTTTACATCCATTTGCTAGATCTCATAGTCTAGGTATGCTACTATCGCAAGCATAATCTGAATAGATTTGAGCATTGCCATCGAAGAAAATATCTTATCATAGTCAATACTATAATGCTGACGATATCCCTTGACAGCCAGATGGGCTTTATAGGTCTCCACCTTCCCATCTGTGCCCCTTTTTTTTTTGAAAATCCACTTACACCTAATGAATTTTATCCCTTCAGGTGGATCAATCAGTGTCCATACACTATTGACTTTCATAGACTCTATTTTGGATTTCATGGCTTCTAGCCACTTATCGGAGTCAGACCTCTGCATGACATCCATGTAGGTGATTAGATCCTCATCGTTCTCATCGAGTTCGACAAGATCACCATCCCGAACTAAGAAACCATAGTATATATCCAATTGATGCGGTACTCTATCGAATCTTCTTGGTGCCACTTCAATAGGCTTTGGGTTTGATCTTATCAAATCCAGTTATGTAGGTTCACTAGAATGTGTCGGTTCTTCCATCTGTCGAACTTCATTAAGTTCAACATTAGAGGTAGCTGTTCCTTTACTAAGAATTTTTTTTTTTAAAAAGACTGCTCTATTGCTGACGAACATCTTTTATTCTTCAGTAAGATAGAAGTAATAATTCCTAGTTTTCTTGGGGTACCATATGAACAAGCATTTATCGGACCTAGGTCCAAGCTTTTTTAGCTGCAAACGTTTAACATAAGCTGGACATTTCCAAACCCTAAAGTGAGAGAATGTTGGCTTATGCCCAGTCCATATCTCATATCGAGTCTTTGCAATAGACTTGCTCGAAATATTATTCAAAATAAAATAGGCAGTCTCTAGTGCATAACCCCAAAATAAAATCGACAGACTTATAAACCCCATCATGGATCGAAGTATGTCCAACAGGGTTCGATTCCTCCTTTTAGATACACCATTATGTTGTGGTGTTCTAGAAGGAGTCCATTATGAAAGAATTCTATTCTCTCCTAGATATGTCAGAAACTCGTTGGAAAGGTATTCTCCTCTTCGGTCAGATCAAAAAGTTTTAATACTCTTTCCAAGTTATTTTTCTACCTCATTTCGATATCGCTTGAATATTTCAAATGAATCAAATTTATTCTTTATAAGATAGACATACCCATACCTAGATAGGTCATCAGTAAATGTAATGAAGTAGTAATTCCTATCTCTAGCACATGTGTTCATAGGCCCACACACATCAGTATGTACTAGACTCAGAAGCTTAATGGCCCATTCACCTTTTTTAGTAAAAGATGATTTGATCATCTTTCCAAGAAGATAGGACTCACAGATATTTAATGATTCACAATCATCAATATCAAGGATACGCTCCTTGACTAACCTAGTAATCCTATTCTTGTTTATATAACCGAGCCTACGGTGCCAAAAATAAGCATTAGTGACATTATCTAGTTTTGGTCATTTATTCGATGTATACATTATACTAATAGATTGTGATATAATGTAAATGCCATTTCTCAATTATCCTTATAGTACTGTAACATCATTCATAATGATATTATAATAATTTTTTTTATTAATAAACGATAACCATCCTGGGTCAATAGCCCAACAGATATTATGTTCATTATAAAAGATAGACAATAGTGACAGTCACTTAAAATGACACTATTATTTTTAAAAAATAGTTCAAAAGTTTCCAATGCTAGGACTGAAATTTGACTTTCATTTTCGATATTAAGAAATCTATCACCATTCTCAAATTTTCTACCAATTTGAAGTCCATGCAATGAATTGCATATATGAATCGGACTCCCGGTATCTAATACCCAAGTAGATGTGTCATATACGGAGAACTTGCAAGGTGTTATCATATAACAGCCTTGACCAGCAACCACTTGCTAATTTCTCCTGTTCAACCTATTTGGGTTAGAGGACCATTCCTCTCTGGGTCTGTCTTATTAGGGTCAACACTAGACTCCTTATTCTTAGGTCCTAAATACTTACCACTGTCCAATAGTGAATGGAGCGGACTTATTCTAGCCATTCTATTTATCTGAAAGAAAAATATGAAATCTAATAAGTACTTGAATAAATTTAAATTCTAAAGATTTGAATTTTAGTCTAAAGATCCTTCCACTATTTTTAATGAATTGATAGCCTCTACCTCTAATTCGAGGAATTACACTAACTCCTTAATGGGTACTGAAATCCACATAGACTACAGACAGGTCCGACGAAAGCTCTGGCTAACCCATGTACATCTATAGGTAGGTTCATAACCAATTATTTTCCTAAAAAATTTTTAGTATTTAGGTTTTTCCCCATATACCAAATCAGTAGGCTACGACCTCCACTGAAAAAGTCTGGTTAGGTCCAACCATTAACATGATTAACTTCAGTGCATCAAACCAATGATAACCAAGCCTGAGGAAAGCTCTGGCTAATCTGATCACCATTAAGAGAGTACGATCTAATCATCATATGATGGATAGTAATTTCAATATCCAAATGAACACGAGGTGTAAGGCACTTCCAATGTCCACCTAGAAAATTGGACTCATTACTATTCATCTTAATGGGAGGCTATGACTCGGTTATCTTCATAACTTAGTTATTTTAAGAACCTAATAATTTAGAGAATTTAGGTTACTTATGATTTAAGGGTAGAAAGGACATGGATCAAATTTCTTCCACTAACTTCACCAAGTCAAGTCCTCCCACTGACTCCACCAAGTCAATAGGTTAGGACTAGGATCAATTTAGGTCCATGGGCACCTTATTCAATCTTATTGATTAAAATCAGTCAAACTGATTTCTAATGACATGGGTCAATCCAAATCATCAAGTAATCTAATCAAATTCCAATCGATCATATTGGCCAGGTAAGTAAGATCAGTGGAAGGGATATACCATTAACTCATCAAAGATCGAATCAGTATGAGTAGCTCCCAATTAAAAACCATTGGTCTAGACTACCAAACTTATCTTAGACACCAACCGATTAATTAGGTTTAATCTGATCAACCTAGAAATTTTAGGCTTAACCATGTAGCCATGAATTAAGTCCATTTTGGTCATATTAAAGACATGGACTCATCCAACTACAATTATTGGAGTTGATTCTAGAGTGTCCTTGACCTAATCTAATTCAACACTTGGTTAGATTTGATCAATTACTCTAAATTAATCTATTCTTTAACTAATCTTAGGTCTAACCTAATTAATGGACCTAATTCATCTAACCCTTTAACGCACAGTCTTATGCCTTTGTCTTAGGATCTTAATTCACAATTCTAGACCCTATGAACAATACTTAATTTCTTTAATTAAGTTTTGAGCTAATGGATTAAGGTTCGGCATTTTGAAAATAATTTTTAAGTTTTGAAAGGTTCTTTATAACTTAGCATTGTTCACCAATTGAGTTGACTCACTTTAAAATTGAATCGGCTCAATTCACAAACAACACTAGTTGTAGGGTTTGATCTGAAACTATGTACACTACATAATACTAAATCATGAATCAAACTTTAGATCCTATCTAAACATGCATTCATGATCAAAAATTAGATTAAAGTCTAATTTAACATATCATAAAAAATTAGATCTAATCTAAAAATTTTATGATCAACTACAAGATCAAGCACGTACAAAGACAATCTTTACACTGTAAAAGATAAACCCTACAGCAGGACAACCTGTAGTCCATGCGATTTTGATTTTAATTTTTAGATCTAATTAATTAAAATATTAGATTAATATTTAGATCAAATATAAATTATTAATCTAGTTATACAAGCATATCATGTTTAGCAAACTTGGCTCTGATACCATTTGAAGGATGCAGTGCATGGTTTGCAGTGCTACTTTCAAAAAAAATTTTAAAAATAGCTAAAGTATAATAAAAAATTAATTAATATAATTAATTAATTTTTGATCATATCAGAATATTAAGTCTTATACTAAGAATCTAAACACAATATGCATGCATTCATATAGATCTAAAAATAAAACTATGCAGCAAACTCTTTACTACATCTATTTGTTCAGAATACAATACCTTTTCATGGATAGCTGATCACCACAATCTAAATCTATCGAATAATGCTCTAGTGTTGCACCATATCTGCACACATATTCGACCTCTATGATTAGTCCAAATGAAGCTCCTGATCTCGATTAGCTCCACTGGAGTGCTAGCTCCTCGCTTACGCTTTTAATGGCTGATTACAATCGATCCAATTGATCATGTACTTTCTAATTTCTTAGATACTCCAAAAAATTAGAACACAAAAATTGGATGATGATGAAGAGGTGTTTGATGATCCGAGGCTCACAGCACTCGATCTCTCCACCCAAACCCAGATTCCCAAATCTTGGGTTTCACTCGTTCCAAAAACCCTGAAACATTGAAAATCCTATCACGCCCTCTCTGTGTGGAGTTTTTCCATGAAATAAGTTTTTATGAAAAGATGACTTTTAGATATATAAACCCTATTTAGATCATATCTAAAAATTAGGTATTCTTAGAGATAAAAATCAGAAGAGAAGAGAGGCATGAGGGAAAAGTAAAGTGCTATAGGACCCTGCTCACCTTCACTCCAAGATTTTTTTCACCCAAAACTAATACCCAATCACTATAATGCAAACTTCTTCTTATGCATGCATAAAAATTTTCATAATTTATTGACATGAATACCTTAGAAAAAATGCATGGAAAGAGATAAGGGTCGAGTGGTTGGGAGGTTTTAACCACTCGTTTGATTTCAAAAATCAAGTGAGCCTCTTATCCTTATCCAATGCCCCCTCCCATGTGTTTAATACATCAAAGGATCTCCTTTTGCATGCATACATTTTTGTTTCTCCAAAAAATATTCGACAAATAAAAGGGAGGGCATGGGAAGCATATAAGGTTGGATTGGTTCCAACCTCCAATAAATGGAGTTGAATTCAAAACTCAACTTACTTTGAACTGATCCAACACTTGGATCGGATAAAAAGTAGATAAGAGAGGGGGTGCAAAAACCTTCTGGGTGATAGAAAAGTTACGTACAAAATTTTGGATGTGGAACAATAGTGGAAAAGTCAAAAATGGTGGGCGCATGGGGGGGTTTGAATTCAAACTTCATTTGACTTGGTCCTAATTGGTTTCAACCAAACCAATTAATCTAGATCAAATTAGATCAGACTAAATCCAACCAAATTAGGCTTAACCTAATCCAATAAAATCTTAATTAAATTAAAAATTAATTAGGTCCAAATCCTGATCAAATCAGGGTCAAAACTCTCATAGCGATGAGGTTATCTCATGACCTAATCGGATCAAACCCAATCGAATCAAATTCAATCGAACTTGATTGAATCCTCATCACTCAATCAAATTGAGCTAATCAATAATTAAGTTGTTAATTAATCCTTTAAAAATATTTAAATCTAAATCGGATGGGTTGCCAGATAATAGAGTCCCATCAACATGAAACTCTTGAAGAGTCCCAAACCAGTGGGACTCTTGAACCCAGTGTCCCAAATGAATCAAACTCATGATCATCGAGTCTCAGACTAGTGGAACTCTTGATTAAAGAGTCTCAAATGAGCAGGACTCAGAGTCATAGTCCACTTGGACTCTTGGTCGTAGTGTCCTAGTCTAGTGGGACTCTTGATCACAGAGTCCCTGTCCAATGGGACTCTTAACTATAGAGTCTTAGATCAACAAGACTCTCGATCAGAGAGTCCTGGATATGAAGTACTTAAAGTCTCAATTCAGTGAAACTCTTGATCATAGAGTTCCAGTCTAGTAGGACTCTTGACCATAGAGTCTTAGATCATCGAGACTCAATATCAGCCATCAAATCAAGTAGAAGCTCCTATTGTGTGTGTGATAAGTACCATAAATTTATCTATAAAAGCATCAATTTATTAATTAATTTATGCTTATTTTTAAGAATTAATAATTAATTAATATATAATTTTTGAGAAATTCATATTTTTATTAATTAAAAAATTAATTAAAAAATAATAAAAATTAAAAAATAAAATTTTATCATAAATAGAAAGAGCTAATTTTCTTGATCATAATGAAATAAGTTTGAAGAAAAATGGAGCTAAAACAAAAAAGATATGAATTTCTAAAGAAATAAAATAAAAAAATTAAATAAAAAATAACATTCGGCTCAGTCGGCTCAAGCCGCCATGCCGCAGCAGTCGGTGCATCCAAACGCACCAAGCCAAGCTGACCAAGCTGGTGCGCCAAGCTAGCCACGCTAGCCGACTCAAGCCTAGAAGCCACCTGCCGGTCTACAGCACAGTATGAACCACCAGCTCAGCAAAAATGGGCGAATCAAAGCTTGCCACGTGGTGGACCTAGACCCTCAAAGGGTTTACAGAAAATCCATCATGGCTCATAGGATAATCTGATCCTTTCACTCGGTGATAGGAGCACTGATTGGCTATGGTGTGCGGTGCAGCCGGTCTACGCGGTCCATAGGAACAGTAAATATGCGATCGTATGGTGGTGGTTGCTTGTGGTCAAGATCGAACGATCAAGATTTATTTCAACTCTGATTTGATTTCTGATTTCACCCGAATCATCATTGGATGACAGCGCTTGATTCCAACTTCGATCCGACGGTCCAGAAAGCTCCCGACGGCGATCAGACTCTCAGGCATGTGATCAATGGCTTAATTTCCTCCATCAAGCATGATCCAACGATCAGAATTTAATCCGACTTGATCTGGGCCATTGCACGTCCATTTTTGATATTTTTGGAAGCATCAGAACACCATCTGACGGCCCGAATTAAAAGAACTCAACAAAATTTGTTCAGGGGCTATTTTAATCTAAATTTCACTCGGATTTCTTTCTATTTTCATGATTAAAATGACCCTTAGTCCCACATTGCCCAGAAAAAAATCCTCCAGCCCTCCAACATCTATTTAAGGACCCCTAGGCCTTCAAAATAAATATCTCAGATCAAGGTAAAGCTTTGGTACAGGATGAAGTAAGGTTATGGGTTAATGGCTGCTTCAAAGCAATGGGTGCCGAGAAGAAGAGCTAGGCTTCTACACCATCTTTCCACCAATGTTGATCCAAGATCAAAGATCAACCTATTTTAATTTTCTTCTTCTTTTTTTTTATGTATTTAAATTATAAAATTTTAATTAATATAATATTTATTTTTATGTTCTTTAATTTTATGCTCTTTATTTTTATTATAATTTAATTTTTATATTTTAATTATTGCTTTTTATTTTTCTACAATTAGATGCTAAGATCTAACCAATAGATCTTAGTACCAAGTTTACTTTTCTGCATAATTTAATTTTTACTTCATAATTTTAATTTTTAATTTTTGACTTCAAATTCTATTTTTAATTTTTTTTAAAAAAAATTAAAGATTTTAAATCTAAAAATACTACCTTCCCTATGGGTTCCATCCGATTCACTACTATCTATATATTTTTAATTATTTTAAGAAGTTGGATTAAACTGATAAATACGGTGTCTTAACGATAACATCACATTCCTATCAGTGTGATCCCATAGGTTCGAATCCTAAGCTGATAGCATAGAAACTAATTTTCTATACCAATCGATGTGACCATCTAGCAATGGTACTCGACGTCCAGATAAGTCGAATAATTGCAATGCAACATCAATGAACCTATGGCATATGGTTATCGTATAATTCATCCCTTTGACCTCAATGCTCAAAAGAATGATTTAGTGTTTACTGCGAATCCTAAAATTTATTCACAGTGTATTTCAAAATTTAGCGTCCATCATATGGACTATCCTGATCGAGGATTTACTAAATTGAAATACAGTGATGCACTTGCTCCAACACTTGGAGGAGACAATCCCATCTTGACTCACACACCGACAAGCCAAGTACTTGACTACACCCAGTAGCCTTCCATCACTGAATTAAAAATTTAGGTAGTCCGATACCTAAGTGCAGTGAGTTGCTTGCAGGTTACTATGGTGATCTCAGGTCTAAGGGACACTCATTTTCATATCCTTCATGAGCAACTCTTGACAGTAGAGAGCTCCGCAGTTGGATCACATTCAGTAAAATGTATCCCTACACTTCACCTACATGCCATAATAGTATCTCCATACTTCTTGGTTAAAAGGATAACCAATACTTATGGCACACAATAACCTACACTCGATATGTTGTCGTCTTGGATAACAATGAATTATTTGATGCGAACATGTTTGAGGACTAAACGATAAATCCTTCTTTGTTAAATCTAAATAGTTCTGAGGACTTCATCATAGAAGAGTTTATTACAGGAAGATGTACAAAATGATGAATATGCCAAAAGAATAATTTTATTCATTAATAATTCAAGTACAATTATATTTAGTTCAACCATCTACAACCTAGATGATTGGCTTTAGGATACATTTTTCAATAGGATATGAGTATAAGTGTCCCTTTGACCAGAGATCACCATGGTGGCTTGCAAGCAACTCACTGTACTTTGATGCTAGACTACCGATATTTCTAATATAGTGATAAAAGTTATCTAGGTACAGTCAAGTACTTATGAAGTTGGTGTGTGAGTTAAGATATGATTAACCCCTCTGGATTGTAGAGGTGAATGCATCAATGTATTTCAAAAAAGTAAAACCTTGGCCAGAATATAATCCATGCGATCTATCATAGGATTTGAAAAAGATTAGAATACAATGTGGATGATTGTTTCAGAATTGACAGTTTAACCCTAGGTCATCTTGAACATTAGGGTCAAAGAGATGAATTATACAGTAACCATATCTATAGGTTCTTGAATGTTGCTTTGCAATTATTCAATCTATCCAAACATCAGGTATTATTACTAGATGGTTACTTTGATTAGTATAGAAAATTGGTTCTTATGCTACTAGTTTTGTATTCGAATCTATGGAGCCACACACATAAGTCAATCAACGTAGGAAAGAATTGATCTAAAGTCTATTTATTCAATTTGAAAGTATGAGACTTGATTGAATATATAGATTTACTTAATTAGGAATTAAGTTAATGGTCATATGAAGTTAAACACTTACTATGCCCAGCTAGCATTGGTCATGAGGTACATGCTTAATTCCGGGGATGAGTTTAATTACCTAATCAAAGATCTAAAGAATTTTAAGAGAATGAATCAAGTTCTAATTATTTTAGATTGGATCTAATCTAATTGGACTTGATTTGATTAGAGATTAATTGGATTAATCAACCAAGTTAGATTTGGTATAGAATCTTAATTATATTAGAATTGATAGCAGTACTACAGAATGGAGCTACGACACTGCATAGGTGATAAAACTGCTGCCATTGGATCTACAGCAGCGGTTACATGAAACCACTACAATAGGTGGGATTAATGGTAGCGGTTCAGCCAAACCGCTGTCATAGATCGATCGATGATAGTAGTTTGGCTGAACCGCTATCATAGATTAGACCTATAGTAGTGGTTACTGTAATTGCTACCATAGATCTGACCTATAGCAGCAGTTAATTAATCGCTGCCATAGAGTCAGTCCTATTATGGTGGTTATGCTTAACCACTACTATATATCATGATCTATAGTAGTGGTTATTCAAAAAAGCTTCTATAGGTCTGGTCTATGGCAGCAGTTTGGCTGAACCACTGTCATAAATCCAACCTATTGCAGTGGTTTCGTGTAACTACTGCCATATCTTTTTTTTCATATTTTTTTAAAATATTATATAATTCTAAAATTTAATTTTCATCTTCACCATTCATTATCTAAATAATTATCATTAGAGTATCATCATAAAAGGCTGTCTCGATCCTATAGCCTTAGCTTCATCGATGGGTAAAATTTGATTTCAACGACCGCAAATGATGGCACGATAATTTGATAGATGGAGACCATCGATGGATCCAAAAATCTATAACGATGATTTTGATGATATTTGTAGCATGCAATCAAAGTTTCACTTCAATCAGATATCTTTATCATGGTTAATTTAGTACGAAATAATTTCAACCATTAAATGAGAAATGAGTAACCAAAAGGCCAAACGACATCCAATTACAAGAAAATTTTTTAGTTAAATGATCTTTGCTATAATTTTAATTATTTTATATGAAGATGATTATAAAATCTAAATCATTTCTGTATGAATTATTCATGATAAGTAGATCTTGCAAAAGCACAAGCATAATTACCTAAGGAGTTTAAGAACACGTATCCAGCGACGTATAGTTTTGGATTGTTCTTAGACCCGTAGTTTAAATTTTATGATCACCACTATAAAAAATAATTAAAGTAGTAGCCAAGATTATTTATCTATAAAATTATCTTATAATCGAATGCCATCTGATCCTTAGGTCACTCGTTTCTCATTTAACGATCGAAATTATCCTGTACTAAATTGACCATGATAATGACATCCAATTGAAGTAAAACTTTGATATATGTACTATAAATATTATCAAGATCATCATTGTAGATTTTTGGATCCATCGATGATCTCTATCTAATTGATCATCATACGATCGTTTGTGGTCGTCGAAATCAAATTTTATCAATCGATGAAGTTGGACTATCAGATTGAGGTGGCCTTTTGTGATGATACTATAATAGTAATTATTTAGATAATGAACGATGAAGATGGATACTAAATTTTAGAATTAAATAATATTTAGAAAAAAAATAAAAAAAAATTAATTTCTAACCTATGGCAGTGGTTACTGAGAACCGTTGCTATAGACTCTACGGTAGTGGTAAAAACCGCTATCGTAGACCTATGGCAGCGGTCCAAAAATGGCTGCCATAGGCTAGGTATTTTATTCCTAGCCCATCCTAAATTTGATCTTTCTTCGAGCGCTCTCTCTCTCTCTCTTTCTCTCCCTCCTCTCCGCTATCGGTGAGACCCCATCCCTCCATTTCCTTTCTCGGTCGGTGCCACATCCTCCCCTACCTCCTATTGGCTTTCCAGTCAGTGCCACCTCCACCCATGCCTCCTTCTTTCCTGGCTGGCCCTACCATCGGCTTTACCACCTGCCGCCCTTGCCCCTTCTTCCCCAGTCGGTTTGGTCACCGACCCTGCCACCTCACCATCCTCCTTCCCCAGTCAACTCGACCACCAACTCTATCACCTCCCCCTTCTTCCCCTACCACCAGCCCCAACCCCTCCCTAGCTACTCTATCTCTTTCTCTCATCTCTTCCCTCGGCCTGCTCGACCTGCTCCCTTCCTTCTCTCTCTCTCTTTCTCTTCCCTCGGCCCGACCCACCCCCTCCCTACTCTCTCTCTCTTTTTCTCTCTCTTCTCTCTTTCTATCTATCTCTTACTCTCTCTTTCCTCTTTCTCTCTCTCTTTTCTCTCTCTTTCTCTCTTTTCTCTCTCTATCTCATTGTCTCTCTCATTTTGCAGGTTACCTCTAGTACCATCTTCTTCCTCTAGCACCGCTGCTAGTGACCCTTGGAGCTCTCTGTGCGACCCTCTCTTCATAGCCGTAAGTATTTTTTTTAAAAAATTTCATAGTATTATTTATTTATCATTCATAATATTTATAATTTTATAATAAATATTATAATTATTTATCAATCATAGGTCATGTCGTTGGATAAGAGAACTCCTATCGAGTGGTTTGGATCGTGCCGATGGATTCTGAGCTAGGCCATGCCGTGTTGATGGTCATGGACAGTCCTAGGCTATGCTATGTCGATAATCGTGGATGGTCTTGGGTCATGCCGACAACCTTGAGCCATACTATGTCGGCAACTATGGACAGTCCTTAGATTATGCTGGTCGATAAAGATGGTCTTGGGTCATGCCGACAACCTTGAGCCATACCATGTCGGCAACTATGGACAGTCCTTGGATCGTGCTAGTCGATAAAGAAACCTCCACTGATGGGTTTTGGGTCGTGCCAGCAGTCTTAGAGGTGGGTCACTCAAAAAACTCTCGTAAGAAAATTTTTGTACGGTAAACCCCCGTAATGCAGTAGAGGGAGTACTAAAAAGAGCAATAGTAGGGAAGAAAGAAGAGGTCTGTCTATCTCTTAGCTGTATCGACTGCTAAGAGAACCCTCACCCCCGTTGGTGGGTTTAGGGCCATGCCTGTGGCCGTGGGCCGTGCCAATCACTAAGAGAACCCCCACCGCTA
Source organism: Cocos nucifera (assembly GCA_006176705.1). Lineage (NCBI taxonomy): Eukaryota > Viridiplantae > Streptophyta > Magnoliopsida > Arecales > Arecaceae > Cocos > Cocos nucifera. The sequence continues at coordinate 48,731 of QRFJ01004930.1, read as the reverse complement.
ATAGAAAGTAAAATTATTTGTTACTCCTTAATTATTTATGGATGTAATTCATGTTGTAGAATTTATTACATAATATTTTTTGGATGTTTATATTTTGTTGCTTTTATTTATTGCATTGTATAATGATAGACCTATTAATTGATTGCTGTATATAATCTTCGACATCCGTATATTTATATATTTTTGTATGGATGGAAGAATTATGTATAATGATCAATTGATTGTCCAATTTAGATAGTTTGAAAATTATAAATAATTCTATAGATAATTATAATAATCAAATGCTATGCTAAGGGTTCCAAATAAAATTTTGGATAGTATTTTCTTTTTATTCTTCCTATATAAGAGAACTAAGAAAAAATGCTACTAAAATTTCTTTCGATCACTATTGTATATCATTTGATTACTGTAAGGAACCTATAGAATTAATGTAATTTCTGAATGGAATAGGACCTATCTTTACCTATTAATTGATGATAGGATGCATTTATTGCATATCTAAAAATAATATTTAATGTAAGTTTCGTACATGATATTTATTTTGATCCCTATTTATGATGCATTTTTTATTTATATTGCATATTTGTTTATAATTCATTAGTATATAATGTAAGTTTCATGCATGATTTAATTATAGTATCACCAATTTTATAATGGATAAGGGGTGGATGAAGTTTAGTAGGCTCTTATCAGAATATGAGGCTGAACATCAAATTTTTTGATTTTGCTATAGAAAAATTTGGGGACCATGGACTTATCCAATGTTCTTGTAAAAAATATATAGGTGAGTCATGGCTACCTCATCAAGATGTAAATGATCATCTCACTATTTAAGGCTTTAAATCCGATTATGAAATTTATTGGAATCAACATGATAAGGCAGGATGCAAGGAGGCGTTCAACATGATGGGAGAGTGGAACAAATGGTTCATCATATTTTTTTATTTATTGGTTATAATGACGGTGCATCTACATCCATGCCTGATCTTGTAGTTAGTGGAATGATAAATAGTGAGGATATGGAGAAGGTAGGCAAGTTGATGGAGGATGCTAATATTCCATTGTATTCTAGGTGTGAAAAGATGGCGAAGCTTGAGTTCTTAATCCGATTGTACCATGCAAAATGCTTCGATGGGTTCAGTAATAATGGAGTGAACTACATATTAGAGCTTTTGAAAGATATTCTTTTAGATAATGCACCAATACCGAAGAATGATTATGAGGCATCAAAGATTATTGAATAGTTGGGCTTTACTTACACCAAGATACATGCATGTCCTAATGATTGCATGCTCTATTGGGAGGGGGATGTCAATCAAAATAAGTGCACATGGTATGGTGTATCATGGTGAAAATAGAATAAAGATGGCACATCGATCCATGTACCTCAAAAGTTGATGTTGCATTTTTCTTTGATTTCGAGACTATAAAAGTTATTTATATCGGCAAGGACATTGAAGGACATGAAATAGCATAAAGAGGACCAAACAAAAGATGATGCATTGAGGCATTCAACCGATGAAGAGGCATGGTAGAAGTTTAATGAAATACACCTCAATTTCACACAAGAGATACGTAATGTGAGGTTGGGCTTGTCATGCGATAGTTTCAACCTATTCAAGTATATGAATACTGCTCATAGTGTATGGCTAGTATTTATTCATGTTTACAACCTCCCACCATGGATGTGTATGAAAAAATTCTTTACTTTTATGACAGTGCTCATCCCTAGACCGATGGAGGTAGGTAATGACATTGATGTCCATTTACAGCCTCTTATTATCGAGCTGAAATAGTTATGGAGCATTCAAGGTGTTCCAACTTTTGATGCCTTGCTAATGAGTCATGTTCCATGCATGCAGTGCTTCTATGGATAATGAATGACTTTTCAGCTTATACCCTAATATCGGATTGGAGCACGAAAAGTGTGCTAGTATGCTCGATTTATGGACCCGATCGAAAAAGTTGATACATCGAAGAAGCTTTAGGTTTTTGGGGCATCGATGTTTCCTCCATCAAAATCATCCATATAGAATGGCTGCATGCTCCTTCGATGGCACTGTTGAAGAAGGTAAGGCACCTAGCCAGATGTTTGGGAGTGAGATATTGAAAGAGTTGGATGATCTTAGTATTGAATTTAAAAAAGATGATCCAATTGATGGTAAGAAAAGAAAGCATCGATCAAAGAAAGATGACATATATTTTAATTGGAAGAAAAAAAGCATCTTCTTTGACTTGCCATATTGGGAGACAAACTTATTATACCACTGCTTAGATGTAATGCATATTAAAAAGAACGTGTGCGAGCTTCTATTGATAATAATCTTGAACATCAAGGATAAAATCATGGATGACTTGAATTTTTGATTTGACTTAAAAGAATGGGGTATTAGGAGATCACTCCATTCGGAGCCAGTAGGGAAAAAATAATGGAGGCTCCCTCATACATGCTATGTTATAAATGCCTTCGAACGGTCTATATTTCTTCATGTGTTGGAGAATGTAAAGGTCCCAGGTGGATACTCAAGCAATATATCAAGGTGTGTGAATAGTAAGGATGTCAAACTTGGGGGATTGAAGACTCATGATTATCATGTGCTAATGTAGGAATTGATCCCAATAGCTATTTACCGCGTGTTGTCAAAAAATATTAGAATGGCTATTATTCATCTTTGCAACTTTTACAGAGATATTTGTGCGAAGAGGTTGCTTAAGAAAGATGTGAAAAAAATGAAGGCAAGGGCAGTGACTATATTATGTGATCTAGAGAAGATATTTTCACCATCATTTTTCATGGTTATGATGCATCTCATCATGCATCTTGTGGAAAATATTATACTTGGAGGCCCAGTGTTCTACCGATGGATGTATCCTATTGAGATGATATTCAAACTTTGAAATCTTATGTAAGAAATATGAATCGCTCAGAGTGATCCATAGTAGAAGATTATTTGGATCAAGAGTGTATGGATTTTTATACCATGTATTTAAACAAGCTCGAGATACATTGTAACTAGCTAATGAGAAATCAGGTTGATCGATATGAGCCAATTGAGCCTACATTTGAGTCCATTCGATAGCCAGGTGGACTTTTCATTTCGTACTGCCTCACTAATTTGAGCATTGAGGAAAGCGATAAGGCACACCGCTACGAGCTCTTCAACTATGATGTCATTGAGCCGTATATAAGTTGAGTTACTTAGTCTTATTTATTTCAAAATAATTAGAAAAAAATTATTCAATTACACCTAAATTTACTCTTTGTACATGCGGCAAATATAAGGAGGTCATAAGAGTAAAATATAGTGCTCTAAGTATGCGGGAGAAAGAGAAAATGCACAGCAAAGAATTTTCTGAATGGTTCAAAGATCATGTAAGCGATTATATATTCTTATCTTGTGCAACTTATTTGAACATGTTTACTAATTAGGTGTCATCTCTTTAATTAGGTATGGAGATTAACGCTTGGTGATGTGTCTTGAAGTGCGTGCTCTTTCAATAGGCTTTAATCGTATCATGCGTGAGTATAAATAGCTCATCATTAATGGCTATAAGTTTAATATTCATAATAAATCCATAAATATGGCAATGCAAAATAGTGGCATAATGTTGAGCGCCACCATTGGGTGTTATGTTAGCTCGAGGAATTCATAGTCTCATATGGGGGATTTGAACTATTATGGGATAGTGGAGAAGATAGTCATCTTGGACTACTATTCTAAAGGAATGATTGCATTGATGAAGTGTGATTGGTTTGACACCTTATCACAGTCATGGATGCAGATTGATGAGTGTGGTTTTATTCTTGTTAACATGCAATGCCATCTTCGCATTGAAGAATCGTATATACTTGCCTCCCAAGCTAATCAAGTCTTCTATGTTAATGATCCCTTGGAGTCTCAATGGAGTATTATTGTGAGGATGGTGCCTAGGCATATCTTTGATGATATCGAGGTTGATGATGATGTTGGATCATGCATGCAAAGTGCTCATCTAGGACAAAACTTATCTGGTATTGTCGAGATCTTAGATATATTTGTCAGGAGTGATGGTGATGTCCATATTATAGATGCCACTAGGTGATAACTTCAACATTCTGATATAAATGTTATAGTCTATTTATTGATGCTCTACTAATATCATTGTTCAACATGTTATATTAGTTAATGTTCATTAATGTTGCAGGTCATGATGGCACTGAAACGCCATCTAGCTTTCACCCCCGCCTCTCAACGGGTTACATGAAGCTCTGCATCTGAGTCATAATCGGAGCATACTCCATCCACCTTCACATTGGCTGCCTAGGGACTACTGACATCTACTTCTCTACCGGCATCTACTCCTCCATCGGCATCTGAGCCTCCACCATCAACCACATCTCCAACACATGCTCCACCTATCAATAAATCTTCATTGGCATCCACATTGAATGATCCCATGGCCAGTGAGTGTACGTTTTTATTATGTTATTTATTTATTTATATAGTTATTGTACACCTATATATTTGTATAACATATTTTCACTCCAGTAGGACATTTCATGATTCCACATGTTTGTTGTATATATGAAACCGCCAGCATTAGGTGATGGTGGAGTATAATGTAGAGGGGAGGGTAGTAGGAGAGACCGTGTGGGAGATGCATTCTTTTTTTGGAGTGCTTATGAGGCTATCCAACATTATTTCGGTACTGCCCATAGACTGACGAATGATGGATGCTGGTGTCAGAAACTAGGTGTGGGAGGAGATTTGGGTAAGTATATCTTAATTATATTTATGCATTTGATATATTTATACTATATTTGTTTAGAATAATTTTGTAACTGATTTTTGATAACTCTGTGCAGAAGAGGTATGATTTTTCAGATCATGAGAGGGCTCGAGATATTCGCTGAAGAAGATTAGAAAGTTGTACCGGGGCTACAAAGTCAAGCTCCACAAAGGATGGCTCGAGCACCGATGGGATACTTCGAAAGAGCTTGTTCCTTAGATACAGGACTATCTCTCGATTCAGTGGGAGGGGATGGCTAGACATTGGAGGAGCCAGAAGTTCAAGATTTAATTTCTAACTTTTAAATTTTTTAATATATTTAAAATTATATTTAAATACTTTTAAATACTTGTTATTTATTTGAATACTTGTTAGGCTATCTCCCATCAGAACCGAAAGAATCGGACAGTCCAGGAGTACACGCACACTCTCGATCGTGAATCTATGGCCAGTCGTATGCATAGAAAGGTAATAAATTTTGAATCTTACTAAATAAATTAAATTGATATTTTTTTCATGATTCCAATAAATTGATCTATTGTTATAGCTGATGAGAGATAGGATGATGTCCAGCTATAGCGAGATCTTTCAATCCAGTTGTACGGATAAGAAGAGCAGGCCGATGCATGCTGCAATCGAGAGGATTTTTATAAGTAATAAATATATTAGGATGATTAGTATTATAGTATTTTTTATAATATTTTATTTAAATTTATAATTATAGGAGCAGTTAGATGCGCTCGCGAGCGAGGGCCCGGACACCTCTGACCCCCATGACCATCTATCTCAGGTCTTGGGGCTTGAGCACTCTGGGAGGATTTGATGCAGGCTCGAACATACGTCGATGAGCTACTAGTCTGAGGTGAGCATCTCTTCACATGCTTTCGATGTCATCAGTCGGGAGCAGCTTGAGGAGGCGTTGGCATAGGCAACTTAGATGAGGGCGCAGGCAGATTAGATTATGGAGTGGACTACTCAGGCTGAGGAGCGCACATCTCAGGTACAAGGAGTCCTGAGTGCCATGGTGACAAGGCTCAGCATGCATTTTGAAGTTGACTTCATAGGTCTTGAAGACATGTTGTTCAGCATTCCAGCTCTAGCTCCTTTAGCTCTAGCTCCGGCTCTAGCTCCTCTAGCTCTGGCTCCAGCTCCAGCTCCTCCAACTCGTGCTCCATCTTTCGGTGATGATGATGATGTAAATTTAGAGGACTTTTGATGTATTTTTCTTAAAAAATATTATAATAAATTTTAGTCAACAATAAAGTTTGAGCATTTTAGAAATATTCTTATATTTATAATATTTTCTTGTGTTATATGTTGAACTGCATTTATCAAGTAAAAAAATAAAAAATAAAAATTTTATATTTTTTTTATTATTCAAAAGCCATGGCAGCGATTGTAAAATCATTGTTGTAGGCATACCAACTACTATTGTAGGTTACATGCCAATTGCTGTCATAACCTATTGTAGCGGTTAGAAAACCATTGCCATAGGTCAACAACTGCAATAATCACTGCCATAGAGCTACGGCGATGACCATAGTAGCAGAGTTTAACTAACTGCTACTATAGCCTATGGCAATGATTTTTAGGGCTATGGTAGTGGTTGTTGGATTTTGGAGTTACAATAGCGATTAATAATCACTGTCATAGATCTTTTCTATAGTAGTATAGTCTATTCAAATTTGGATCGAATTGGACTTGAATTGGATTCAATTTGATCCAAACCTAAATCAAATAGGACATGGTGCACTAACCCTAATCTCCTTAGGTTTCTCTCTCATTGTGGCTAACCAAGAGGAGGTTCTTATCCTTGGGTGGTGACAAAGAAAGGGAGAGAATAGGTGGTGCCAATTTTTCTCTCATGGGTCTCCTATTTGGACTAGGATTTGACCCTTATGACTCATCAAATTTGATTTGATGAAGGATTCCTATTTCATGTGGACTTGATTAGGTTTAAGACTTCTCATCTATATAAGGAGGGACCATTGGGGCATTGAAAAGTATTTGAGAATTGCATTTGGGCATGGAACATGAGACCCATGGGGTGTGGATGCTAGACCTATGGGATGGGACACGGGATCAATGAGAAATGGGGATGCTGGATCTATGAGGTGTGGATGCGAGACCCTTGGGATAGGGATGCGGGATCTAGGCGTGATGCTCCCCTCTTCCTCCTTGGTGTGTGAAGCTTCAAGGCTTTCAGATTAGATCTCAAAGTTCTTATCCTTCCCTCCTAAAAAAGTCCTCTAGGATCTTCATCCATCTTTCCTGCGGAGATTGGCATGCGTGTGAAGTAGAGGGTCTACTCATCCAAACCTCATAGAGCTATGATCTTTAGGAACTCAACCTTGATCAAATCTTTTGCTGCAAATCAGGGTATGCTTTCATATTTGATATGAAAAATTTTTAAAAAAGGAATTTATCTACCTTCTTCTGGCTTTTGGTTGCGAACCAAATGCATATTTTTCCTTCAATTGGTATCAGAGCGAGTTTTTATGTATGCATAGTATATTTCATGATTTTTTTCTATATTTCTCTGATCTATTTTTTATCAAAATTTTTGCATGAGATCAAAGTATGTTTCAATTTGATTCTCTCATAATTTTTTCATCTGGTTTTGACCAAATTTTTAGATCCAAAACAACCTCTAAAAATAGGACTGTTAAAAATCTGTTTTACTAGAAATTTTCAGCAGATTTTTGTTCAATTAAAAATCTGATTATAATCTATTTTATCTCTATATTTGACATATTTTTTTATGGAAGTATTTCAATTGTGAAATAGAGATTGTTTTGACAAGTTTTAGATTAGTTTGAACAAAATAAAGGCTTGTGTTTGATCAACATGTAAATCTAAAATTCCTATGTGTTGGGGGTAAAATAGCTCCCGCTGAGTCCAATAGGAAATCCGACCTTGGTACAACATCATCAAGAGTCATGATGGCCAAGTCTAAATCTCCATCAAGTTGATCCCCTAGTTCAGATGAATTTCGAAAGATCGGCCTCCAAATGCGACTAAACTCTGAGCTTCATTCAAGAGCAGCTCATTCTGGGATTGACAGAAACCTCTATCGATATCAGATCTTATGCACCAGTTGATCTTCTCAACAACAATCTTTCCAGATTCCTCCTGATAACTACAGAACTTGCCAAACCGTATTGTGAAATTTGGCTCGACGAGCTTGAATAGTGAAAGCAGTTTGTTATTCGACTGGTTCCAATCCCAAGCTTAGAATAAGCAGCAGATGCCCCATGAATATAGGACACTAGCACTACCCGACCTTGACTAGTGGCCGACCTTAGATGCCGATCAAACTCCTTCACTCTGTAGATAGTAGATCTCATCAATTTCACACCAAGGACTTCGACTGGATGAACTTGAGTCAACAAGTGGACCTCGCTACCAATACAAGTTCGATCTTCAATCTAGAATAAGCAATAGTCATTTCATAAGCAATGAATCTTAGTACTCATCCATCTCAGCTTTAAGTTGACCTTGGATATCCACCGAACTTTCTTAAGAGAGCTTGACCGCAGTCCTTATTGAAGAACCTGCCATCCCTTTTTGGCCTCTAGTCCTCTAAATCGGAGTATCCATGCCCACTCTCGATCGACCTTGAAGACGGCTAAGCTCCTGAAAGCTATCCAGATAGCTCCATCGAGGTTCAAACTCTGAGCCTAATCTATGAGCTCATCATCCATAACTTAAAAGTCGACCTTCAAGCTCAGTTGGACCAACCTCTAGTTTCAAATCTTAGTGTAAATACTACATAACCTAGATCAAAAGCCTCCAACCTTCCATACAAACTCTAGCAAATAATGCTCAATCATCAGCAAGTCATGATAAATAACAGCCCACTCTCCATAACAAACTTCAAGTCACCCAAATGGTCTTTTGACATTTTGTTATGACTATCGCTATCATTTTGTTATAAGCTCTGTCTGTAAAAGGAATCATCTAGATATGTTTTCTTCTCTAAGCTCTCTTCTCCATTCTAATCTCCTGTGTATTCTATTCTTGTTAGCCAAGAAGCTAACTTGACCATCAAAGGATCCACGTGGTTCATGCTAGAGCCATCTACCTTTGGATTGGACTTTGTTATGTAGGTCTTATTGGCGAGATCGTCTCCTCCACCCAGACATAATGCAACTTATCTATCCCATGTCAAATACTGAATTGACAAATTTTAATAATTTTAGATTGCCAATCTTAGAAAGATAGCTTGTTTTCTCTTTATTGATAAATTTGTTGTTAATTATGGGAAGATAATTTATGACCCTAATCTCAGACCCTTGTTTGTTAAGAATTTTTTTTATTTGTTCTTTTAAAATACTCATGAATTGAGCTTTTGGGTTAGAAGATAAGTTTGATGCAATGGATACTGGAAGGGTGACTAAAGATGGTGGTAGTTCTGGAGGTAAATTAATATGATATTGCTTAAATAACTCCATTAACTCTTTATTGCATGTCCGTAGCTTTTTGCATGAAGAACCAGCTTCTAGGGCTGAAGGAAATAGGACTTTAGGTTTATAGATCTTGGATAAATCATACATTCTCTTCTTCCTTTCATCTGACTCATTGGAACCAGCATCAGTACCAGTTTCGAGCTCAGGTTCTTCTATGTGCTTAGTCTCAGTACTAACCTCTTCTTCTAACTTTTTATTTTGGCTAGCATCAGTACTAGCCTCACTCACCTGATCATGATGTGGGTCCTTAAGAATCCTACCACTTCTAAATTTAGAAATTACATTGGCATTCTCAAATTATAGTTTCTTAGGTGGGTCATTGGATTGATGACTAAGTTCAAGTGGTTGGTAAATATTAAGTGAGTTGTTTATAAGATTTGTTGACGATTGGCTCGATAATTGACCTAGTTCTCATCTTATGGTAGACTCAACTAATTATCCTATTTGAGCTTCTAGTCTGGTGATGGATTGTTGTTGAGTCAAAATCGATTATTGTTGAGTCAGAATTAATTATTGTAGTTGATTAAATCTATCATCGGCTAGATTGGTCTGTTGAGGAGGTGGGTAGTAGGGTTGATTATAATGCAGTGGCTGAAAAGACTGACTAGACTGATCTTTGTTATAGACATAGTTTTGATATTGGAGCCTATTTTGATAGTTCTATATAGATAAAATTTGGGTTTGAGCCTAAGTCTATTGAGGTATCCAAGAATAATTAGGATGATTCCTCCAACCTATGTTATATGAATTTAAAAATGGATTATTAATCAGTTTGGAGTAGCCTTGCATAGCTTAGACTTATTCTTGGATAAAAGATAGAAATTATGCAGTCGTGGAACATTCACTCCCATGATGGGCTAGGCTAGCACAAATTGAACAAATCTCCTGATAATTAGAGGTGATATGTATTGCGCAGGAGATTGTTGACCTAGGATTAGAAGTTGATCTAATTTCTGGACAAGTAGGTCCACTTTATTTATCAGATATAAGTTAGTTTTAGAACTAGATTCTGGATCATAGATTTCTGCGTGTTTTTAGTAGAACAATAACGAAGCATGATTAATTAAGCTTTCACTCAAGATTTTAAAAAAGGTATAGGCTTCATCCTCACTTTTGCTCATGAATGCACCTCCATCAGATGCATCTACCATTGATCTAGATTGATCTCTTAAATTCTCATAAAAAGCTTGAACAATTTGCCTTTAAATAGACCATGGTGTGGGCATTTTTTAAGAAGTTTCTTAAGTCTCTCTCATGACTCGTGAATTTGTTCTCCTAGAAGCTGAGCAAATCTAGTGATGGCTCATCTCATGGTGATGGTTCGACCTATGGGATAAAATTTTTTAATAAATTTATATTATAATTCAGCCTAAGTTTTGATTGATCTCGCTATTGTACTATGCCACCAGTACTTGGCTTTATCTTTTAGTGAAAAATAGAATAAGGTCAGTCTAAGGGCTTCATTAGTTAAATTTTAAATTTTCATCATAGAGTAGATTTTTTAAAATTCATTCAGATACTTATAAGGATCTTCATTGGTATTCTCATTAACAGATGGGAGCATCTGGATTATAGTCGATTTGATCTCATAGCGGGTAGCATGGATATCAGGTAATTGGATACAAGTTGATGGATTATAGGTGGAAGAAATAAAATATTTCTTCATTTATCTAGATGGTTATGCAGGATTTCCAGCTATTTAATTATTTAATTTAATATGGATTAGCCTTTTAATTTTATGATTGGATTCAATTAGGTCGAAAAAAGTGATTTCTTATCATGTATATACTAGTGCAACCCTAACTAAATGCTTTTTTAGATTTTATAGATTTTTATTATTTTATTATTTTTAAATTTTTTTTAATGATTTTATTATTTTTTAGTTATTATTTTATTATTTTACTATTTTAATTTAGTTTAATTTAATTTAATTTATTATTATTTTATTTTATTTTATTTTTATTTTATTTTATTTGGAAGAGAAGAGAAGAAAAAGAGAAAAGATCAGTTCTAAAGAAGAGATCCTAAGGAGTCCTAAAGTTAAGGAGAGAGAGAGAGAAGAATTAGTTTTGATTAGGTTTGATATTTTAGTTAGTAATCAAGTTGGGCAATCAATCCTGACTAGGATTATGCTAGATCTAGACTGCTCCTAACTATCAAGGTCATCTTCAAACCCTCCAAGTATAAGATCAGCTACTCAACTGGCCAAAAAGTGTAAGGTCAGTAGGAGTCTCCTTGTTGCTTTTCTTAGATACTAATTTCTTGGCCAGGTAAGCTAATGGAACCAATTAAGTGACCACCTTTCTTTGAAAAGTAGTTTTTGAACGACTTGCCTTAGACACTAGTCAAACTGACTAATCCTTATCTGGTCTAACTTTTAGGATTTTTTGTTCTAATGAGCTCGAGTTCCTAGGATCGATGTCTAATTGATTTTAAATTAAAGGCTTAAGTCAATGCGAGATACTGGTTGGTTGTTTATGGGCTAAGAAAGGGTAATCAAATTTTCCTCTTATCTTGTTTAATTGGGTGTTGTCTTTAAATTGATTTTAAAATGAATATACACAATCACTTTCAGATAAGGGGTTCTATGCAACTAAATTAGGTGCATGAAACTAATTAAACTTTAAAGGCTTACCTTATCTCCAGCGATCACCAAAAATAAAAAATAAAAATAAAACTAATATGATGGATGCTCTAAATAATGAGAGTTTTTACTCTTATCATGAAGCTTTTATTAGGTTTAAGTGGATATTTTTTAAATTAATTTAAAAATAATATAAATAAAGGATCTGGGGTTAGGATTGATCTCACCAAGCAAACTTGGAAGTTTTCCTCCTTGCCCTAATTTTTTTTGCTCCTTTTCTTCTTTTTTTTCTACAAAATAAACAACAAAAGTTAGTAATCAATATTTACAAAAAAGAAAATTAAAAATTTATTTATAATAATGCTCGTATTTTTTTCGACAATGATGCCAAAAACTTGATAAGACCACGATGTTGTCGTTAAGATATTGTATTTATCAATTTATTTTTGACTTCTTAAAATAACTAAAAATATGTAAAAAGTAGTGAGTCGGATCGAATTCACAGAAAAGGCAATGCTTTTATTTTAAAATCTTTGATTTTTATAAAAAAAATTAAAAATAAAATTAAAGTTAAAAAATTAAAATTAAAATTAAAATTAAAATTACATAAAATTAAATAGTAAAAATTTAAATGATGTAGAAAAATAAATTTGGTACTAAGATCTATTATTTATATCTTAGCATCTACTTGCATAAAAATAAATTTGCAATAAAAGTAAAGAACATGAAATTTAAAGAGCATGAAAATAAAATTTACATTAATTTAAAAGTTTAAAAATTAAATACATGAAATTAAAAGAACAAGAAAAGATAATAAAAACTAGAACAAGTGATCTCGATCTTAGATCAACGTTGGCGTTAAGATGGTGTAGAAGACCAGCTCTTTCTCTCGGCACCGTTTGTCTCAAAGCAACCACGAATCCTAAGCTTGGCCTCTACCTTGTACCATAGCTTTTTTTTGATTGAAGATACTAGAAACCTTTGCCTAGGGTCCTTTAAATAGATATTGGATGGATGGAACCTTTGCTATCAGGCAATACGAGATTAAGATAGACTATAGATCATTGTTTTGTAGAGAAATCTGAGTGTTAATTGCTTTAAAACTCTTCCTGGGTCATGTTCTGGTTTTTTGGGTGAGTTCTGCATCTTCCAACCATCAGATAGGAATCCAATGCATCAAAAAAATACCAAAAAAAGCTTGTTAATCAGCCCAATTTCAATCAAAATAAATTCTGACCATTAGATTGCTTTAATCTGGAAGATTTGAGCCATCAAATTGCACTCTAAGAGGCTTTTGGGCATGATCTGGCTAGATCATGTTTGTTAACCATCGAATTGAATTTTGGGCATGATCTAGCCATTGGATCAAAGCTTGGAGGGTTCATGACCATTGTATCACATAAAGGAGTCTGGATTCTTAATCAGAATAAGAAAACACCACAACCATCCGATCTTGACCAGTAGCAACCAAGACCATTGGATCGCATGTTTACTATTCCTATGGACCGTGTAGACCAAGCTTACCAAAGACTCTAGTAAATCAGCATGCAGCTTGCATGGGAAATGATCAGAATACCCTTGCTAAGTGGCCCACGGTGAGCCGCATGGTTTTCTGATGTCAGCCTGACATCAGCGGCATGCGGGGGTGGGTCGGCACTGGATGGCTTGCTAGTGCATGGGCTGGGTCGCTCTGGCTTGGGCATGCAGGTTGGGCTGATCGCGTCAGCTAGGCTGGATGCACCGACTGGGCTAGGCGGGCCAGCTAAGCCATTTTTTATTTTATTTTTTCTTTTGAAAATTTATAGCATATCCAATTTACATTCGATTCGCTCTAAATTTATTTTATTTGAATAAAAAAAAATAAGCTTTTTTTATTTATGATCATATTTTCTAAAAATAATAAATAAAAATATTAATTCTAAAAAATAAAGATAAATTAATTTATAAATTAATATTAATTTATAAATTAATACTTTTATTGGTGCATTTAGAGTAATTATCAGTAGAACCATGTAATAAAAATATTTTATAAACATAAAAATTATTTTCAAAATGCCAAACCCCAACCCTTAGTCCAAAACTTAATTAAGAATTAAGAGTTGTTTGATTAGGATCTAGAATTATGAATTGAAGATCCTAAGATAAAAATTCATAATACTTGGGTTAATCGGTTAGAAAAAATTAGGTCCATTAATTGGGTTAGACCTAAGGTTAGATTAAAGAATGGACTTAATTAGAGAATTGACTAAATCTAATTAAAAGTTGTCTTAGATTAGGTCAAAGATTCTCTAGATCAATTACAATAGTTATAGTTAGTCAAGTCCATGTCTTTAACAAAAATCAAAATAGAGTTGATTCTTGGCTAATCGGCCTGCCCGAATTGTTAGGTTTGAAGGAAAAATCCTTAGATGTGTATTATAAGTGTTAGCCAATTCTGGCTTATAGGGCACACATATCTAACAAACTCTCATTTGACCTAAAGCCAATTGGCTACAAATCTAAGTCCCATCTTCTCAAGGTGGGTTTCGATCTTCTACTGGCCCAATGGCTTTGTGAGTGGGTCTGCTGCATTGTCTTCGAAGTTGACTCTCTTGACCTTGACATAACCCTTCCCAAGGTAATCGTGGATGAGGTGATATCACTGCTCGATGTGCTTGAATTTCTGGTGAGACCTTGGCTCCTTAGCAAGGGCTATGGTGCCATTATTGTCGCAGTAGAGAGGAATGGCATCTGAAGGCATCACTCCAATTTTTATGGTGAATTTCTTGCACGAGAATGCCTCCTTTGCAACTTCTAACGCAGTGATGTACTCAGCTTCCATGGTGGAATCTGCTATCACTGTCTGCTTGGAACTCTTCCAACTGACAACACCACCATTACATACAAACAGACTATCAGATATCGACTTTTGATCATCTATATCAGACATAAAATTTGAGTCTGTATACCCCTGGACTTGGAGTTCTCCATTACCAAAAACCAACAACATATCCTTAGTTCTTCTCAAGTACTTAAGGAGATATTTCATAGAAGTCCAGTGTTCTTCATCTGGATTCGATTGATATCTGCTCGTGACACTCACAGCATGGGCTATATCAGGTCGTGTACATAACATGACATACATGAGACTTCCTATTGCTAAAGCATAAGGGATCTTGCTCATGCATTCTATCTCCTCAGGTGTGCTAGGGCACATCTTCTTGGAGAGATGAATGCCATATCTAAAGGGTACCAAACGCCTCTTGGAGTTTTCCATGCTAAACCTTTTAGCATTTCCTCTATGTACATCTTCTGTGAAAGACCTAGCATCCTATTAGGTCTATCTCTATAGACCTTAATTCCTAGAATGAAGGATGCATCTCCTAGGTCTTTCATGGAGAATTCTTTTGATAACTACATTTTAACTATGGTCAACATGGGAATATCATTTCCAATAAGGAGGATATCATCAACGTACAGTACAAGAAAGACAATAGCTCTCCCACCGATCTTTTTGAAAATACATGGTTCCTCCTCATTTTTGATGAAACCAAATAATTTGATCACATCATTAAAACGAGTATTCCAACTCCGAGATGCTTACTTAAGTCCATATATGGACCTTTGCAGCTTGCATACTTTGTGATCAGCATCACTAGATGTGAAACCTAGCGGCTGTTCCATATAGATATCTTCCTCAAGGTATCCATTTAAACATACCATTTTTACATCCATTTGCTATATTTTATAATCAAAATAGGCTGCAATAGCAAGCAATGTGCGGATGGACTTTAACATAGCTACTGACGAAAAGGTATCCTGATAGTCAATGCCTTTGCACTGACTATACCCTTTTGCCACTAATCTAGCTTTGAATGTCTCCACATTCTCATCTGCACCAATCTTTCTCTTGTAGATCCATTTATATCCTATAGGTACTATACCTTCTGGTGGATCTACCAAGGTCCAGACTTAGTTTGAGTGCATTGAGTCAATTTCTGACTTCATTGCCTCTAACCATTTTTTGGAGTTGATATCTGATATTGTCTCATCATAGATTTTGGGATCATCACCATGAACCCCATTATCTATGAGGAATATTTTCTCTACTTCCTCTAAAATAGTACCTAAGTACCTCTCAGGAGGATAGAAAATCCTTTTCAATCTACGAGGTGAAGGAGGTAGTGATTGTATTGGCTCAACCTGATTTGGTTCCATGGGGTCCTTAGCTCATTGCTCTTTCTCCTCGAGCTTGATCTGCTTTCCAATGCCGCTATCTTGAATAAACTATTTTCAAGAAAGATGGCATGCTGACTCACAATCATATTGTGGTCTTTTGGAATGTAGAAATAATATCCTAATGACTCTTTAGGATATCCTATAAATCGAGCTCTAAAGGACCTATACTCTAACTTGTCCACTTATTATCTTTTGACATGAGTCGGACAACCCCAAATTCTGAGATGACTCAGACTTGGTTTCTTACCATGCCATATCTCATACGGTGTGGTAGGAATGGTTTTAGAGAGAACCCTATTTAGTATATATATAGCAGCTAACAAACTATATCCCCGAAGAAAATCAGAAAGGTCTGTGAAGCTCATCATGGATTGAACCATATCTAATAGGGTCCGGTTCCTCTGTTTTGAAACCCCATTGAGTTGAGGTATTCCAAGTGAAGTCCATTGAGAGATTATGCCATTTTGCTTGAGATAGTCAAGAAATTTTTGACTAAGATATTCACCTTCTCGATCTGATCGAAGAGCCTTAATGGATTTTTTAATTTATTTTTCTATTTCATATCCAAATTTTTTGAACTTTTCAAAAGCTTCAGACTTGTGTCTCATAAGATACACGTACCCATATCGAGATAAATCATCGGTAGAGGTTATGAAGTATACAAAGTTGCCTCTAGCCTACACATCAAATGAGCCGCACACATCAGTATGTACTAGAGCAAGTAGATCTGTGGCCCTTTCCCCATGTCCCATAAAAGGGAGCTTAGTCTTTTTGCCATGAAGACATGATTTACAAATTGGATATGACTCGAAAGTCAATGGACTTAATAGCCTGATTTTCTTCAATTTGTTAATCCTATCTTCTGCTATATAACCTAGCCTTAGGTGCCATGGATACCTATCATTTGGACTATCTTCAGGTCATTTTGATCTTATGGCATTTACATTTTGCTCGATATTAAAGATAGATACATCAATATGTAACTGATAGAAATCGTTAATGAGGAAACCACTTGCAATTTTATTTTTTTCATAAAGAATATTACAATGGTCCTTAAGAAAACTAATTACATAGCCTTCTTCTACTAAACATGAAATAGAAATCAAATTTCTGCTTGCAGTAGGCACATAGTAACAATCCCTAAGTACTAAATTTAAGCCAGATGGTAGTCGAAGAGGTTAGATTTCTACAGCCATAGCAATAATTCTTGCTCCATTTTCGATGCATAGGATCATCTCACCATCCCTCAGCCTCTTGCTATCCTTAATATCCTATATGAAAGTGCACAAATAAGTACTAGAACCAGAGTCAAGCACCCAATGAGATGTAGAAGAAATCGTAAGGTTAGATTCAATAACAAGCATACCTCCAGAAGGATCTATCTCCTTCTTATTCTTCAGGATGGCTAGGTATATAGGATAGTTCCACTTTCAGTGGCCATCTGTGTTACAATGAAAATACTTTCCTTTATCAGCGGCTTTCTTCTTCAGCTCTACCTTCTTCTTTTTTCCACCTTCCACCTTTTGTCTTTTCACAGACTTCTTCTTCTTTCCAAAAGACTTTTTCTTGAGAAAAGTTCATTCCATAGCAAGTACTGAGCCTTTAGAACCTTTCATAGAAAGCTCAACAGTAACCAACATGCTCATTAGTTCGGTCAGAGTAGTCTGAAGTTTATGCATATGGTAGTTCATGATGAACCGCCCATACGCATCAGTCAAGGATTGCAAAATTATGTCATTCTGTAGATCCTGATCTAACTTCACTCCGAGCTTCTTAAGCTCTTCCAAGTCATTGATCATCATTAGATAATGATCTTAGACTAATCGTCCATCATGCATTTTAGCCTTAAAAAATCATTTAGTGACCTGATATTTGGCTGCACGACTCTATTCACCAAACAACTCTTGTAGGTGAGCCAACATTTGGCGGGCAGTCTTGATATCTTCATATTGGCACTGAAGCTCATCAAACATCAAGCCCAACATGTAGTATCTGATCTTATTTTCTTCATCCATCCATTTATCAAGAGACACTCTCTGTTCAACGGACGAATGGGCTGGTAAGGTGGGGGGATCCTGGTTCGATACATGAGTTATTCTAGAAATCCAAAATGATTTTGAAGTTTTGGAGCCAATCCTTGTAATTAGGTCGGTCAGTCTATGGGTGTCTAGGATACGGGCTAGTGGGTTGGATGTAGACATTTTTCTATAGAGAGTCAAAGTTTTTAATTAGATTTTGTAATTAAGATTTGATCAATTTGTTTAGAAATTTGATTTTTTAAACAAATTAGCTCCCAATATTTTCTTAGATCCCTATACTCCCTCTGTAGAGATGCAAAAATCTTCATGATTAATGATTTCTAGTGAGTGGTGTAGTCCCACCAACTGACTCATCACCTCACCAAATAGTTATTGGTAATAGGTTAGCCAATGAGTGAACAACTCTTGTCCAATGATTCTCTAATCATGGTGCACCCATGCTTGGTCTCTAATTCATGAATCTCATCATGCTCGAAATATTGATTCACTCCTTAGTTAAGTCAAATCCACCATTTGCATAAATTAGATTCCTAATTGGGTCTCTCATCATATCTGAAATATTGAGCGCAATCCATCCTCCAGCCTATAGCATCCAATGCCTAATAGATATGTTTGCGTCTTTCTGGTGCAACTAAATCACTGTGATCAGCCAAGAATAATCAACCCCGAAAAGGGCCCGCACATCTACAATGGTGGAAGATCTTAGACTTAATATTTTCTTAGAGAGATTTGATTTAGGTCCCTTTAAACTTGACTTGACATAGTCATAACCATTATGACTAACCTAGTGACATGGGTTAGCTCGGATTATTAGCCACCTCAGATCAGGACTGAGTCGATAAATATGGCTAGGTAATGAGATCGGTGGAAGGGATATGCCAATAACTCGATAAGAACGCATTTGAGTCAAGTAGCTTCCAATTAAAAATCAGTCGATCGTATCTGCCAAACTTACCTTAGACACCAAATTGTTGAGCCAGAACCAATCGGATTAGCCAAATATCCAAACTCTAACCACTAAGCCTAATTAGATCTTAACTTGATTGATCACTCATGTAACTCGACCTTAACCCAAACTTAATCCTATTAGGCTAGTCAATTTAAGCACTCTTGATCCTATCTAACCGACTCTTAATTCAGTTTGATCAACCGCTGACCTAATTGAGCTACTCATGCCTGAACCCAATTTTATGAATATATCTTAGATCTAAAATTTTTAATTTTAGATCTAATATATTTCATAATCTTAATTCTTAATTAAGTTTAGGATTCATAAATAAAACATGTAAATAAAATCCTAGGATTTCAGGATCTAGGATTTTGCAAAGAATAAGTTTTTAATTTTTGATTAAGGATGAACGCGCAGCACCCCTACACATCATAAGAACACTCCATCGGATGGAAGGAGAGAATATTTAAATCCTTCTTTGTTCTTATGACCAGACGGCCAAGGAGAACACCTTAATCAGAAATATGATGAATCTACAAAATTAGTTAGATCTACATATATATCATATATATAAAATTGATCTAACTTAAAAATATATTTTGCATACATCTCATGTATCATATCATGCATATTTTCAGATCTAAATTATCTCATAAATATCTAAAAAATAAAATTTATATTTAATCATATCAAATTAAATTTATTCTAGACAACTTTGTAGAACTATTCTACTACTAATCTGAACATGCATCTATCATATCTCATATGAATAAAATTAAATAAATTTATTTTTTATTTTTTAGATCTAATTATAATATTTATAATATTAAAAAATACTAAATAAATAGATCTAAAATTATAGTTAATCAAATTAAAACTATGATCATCCTAGACTACACATAGAATAATTTTATTCCTAGTCCAGTCATGCATCTCATGCATCTTAGATTTAGATTATTTAATTTTTTTAATTTTTGATTTCAAATCTAATAACATCTAATGTGATATCTAAAATTATCTAATTATTAAATAAAAATTATATTAAAATTAGATTTAAATAATTCTAGAACCTAGCTCTGATACCAGTTGAAGAAAAAATCCTATTTTTCGAGTCAGATTCATTCAGATCTGATTAGATCAAGAGGAATATTTTAAAAAAAAAAATTTAGATCTAAATTAGATCTAAGACTCTTCAAATTTAATTTTATTAATCTAATAAAATAAAATAAAAATAAAATAAATCTAATTTAATTATATCTTATTATGGGTAATCTTATTATCCTACGATGATTTCGATGTTTGCCTGAGGTTCTGGATGTAGCCACGCAAGCGCCTGGCCTCTACCCATATCCACTTAGGTAGGATTTGGATATCTTCTTCTTTTCAATCTGTACTCTAAGGATTAGATTTGGATCTAATCTTGAAGATCTTTAAAATATCTTTTGAAGATCGGATGTTGTCTCTTGCAGCAGTACTGCCTTCTTGCTTTCTTGTCGCCTTTCTCTTTCTTGGATTGCACCAAACTAAAGTCCAAAACTTTTTGAGCATGGATAGGAGAGAGAGAATCTAAAGAAGGCATGGAGAAAAAGAGAGAGGGGCTATGTGACATGGGCAAAGGGCAGAAGCTCTCAATCTTGGAAGCATATAGGGTTTATATAAATCCTATTGTGCCATGCAGTGCCACATTATCCTGGCCAATCATGGCTCTTCGTGCAATCAGATCTAAATCTAATTGGTGGAATGACATAATCTGATCGAATTAGATTAAAGTCCCTCACAAACCTTCTTAGGTGGTGCCAAGACTGATCAAAGAAGAGTCTTTGGCGCCACCCAAGTAGAGAGGATGAAGCAACTGGAGTCCCATCCATATGGGACTCCAATCTTTATCCTCTCTGGGTGCATGCCTCCCTAGACGTGTGCCCCCTCCCTTTCCTACTTTTAGCAGGGGGACAAAGCCCCATCTACTCTCATATGGATGCATGACATATGGGCAGATGTTCAAGTGTCAAAGGTCAACGTTTGACCAAAGTTAAAGAACAAGATTTAGCAGGTGACGAAAAATGGGAGGTGTTGTCTCAAATTTATCTTATAAATTAAGCAACCTTTTTCTAATCTAGACAAGCTCCAGTCAGTCAGACCAAGTAAAGATTCCTGAGTGAGGCCAAACACATTTGGGTCAATCGAGATAACTTTTAATGATTATTGAAGGAGAATATCAGGCTCAATCGTGTGCTAGCACAATTTTTTTGAACCTAATTGAATCTTATTCAAATCAATTAAACTGGGTTAGTCCAATTGATGATATCTAGATCCAAATCCTTATTTGTGTAATCCTGTTAGGTTTAGTTTCATATGATAATGGGATATGTCATGATCTCTATCATTGCCATCATCAAAATACCTTCTGGTTTGATTCAAAACTAGTATGATTGATTCATCAAATCAATTCTATTGCTCTCAAAATTCACCAATACCCTAGCAGGCTATGGTGCACATCAAAACTAAAAATGAACCTCTCTGGTTTGTTACCTATGTGATTAGTTCCTCCTATCTTGAGCCCCAATCGATTAGGATTAAGGTGATCTCGTCAAACCCCAATTGTTATTTGTATTAATAATTCCATTCAAGTCCAATGTGACATCTAATAGACTCTTTCTATCATTTCACTCTGCCTGGCCATGGGCTTTGAACTTGTATTCTATGATCATCATAGGGCTATCTCTCTTACCGAGATAGATTAGATCCCTCTGCGTGATCCAATTCTACAATGAACATGCTATAGCCAATACACCTTAGATTCTAAATGGCTAGGAGATCATTATGGTGTAGTCAAACTATAGCACCCTCAGGTGAACTGCCAACGCAACTCAAATCAAAGAACCAGATCAACACTGTAGCTTCAAGTCAGTCATTGACGAGAAGGTAGACTTTCTGATGATGCTCGAGGGTAGTACGCTCAGTTCCCTCATTCTCTAACGAGTACTGTACTATCCTCTAGTTTCTACACCATAGACTCAAGACTATCTATCTAAGAGCGTGATCGTATAAACTTTTAAATCATTCACCATTCTTATGATGATCCGACAGTCGGAAGTATTTTATGAGTTAATAATGAAAATTCATGTCTTAAATTTTTAAATCTTGAAAATATGAACTATCATTACCATTAACTCAAGGGATGTATCACAAATACATTCAATATACACTATGATAGAAAATAATCATTTATTTTATTTTAGTCAAATTATAATTTTGCCTTAGATGTGTATTTTATGTTAGTCAATTTCTGTCTTATAGGCAACATATCTAATAAACTCCCATTTGACCTAAAGTCAATTGGCTACAAATCTAAGTCCCATCTTCTCAAGGTGGGTTTCGATCTTCTGCTGGCCCAACAGCTTTGTGAGTGGGTATGCCGCATCGTCTGTGGAGTTGATCTCTTGACCTGATACATACCCTTCTCAAGGTAATCATGGATGAGGTGATATCGCCGCTCAATGTGCTTGAATTTTGTATAACCTCAGCTCCTGGCAGGGCTTATGTGCCATTGTTGTCATATGTGAGAGGATGGCATTTGATGGCATCCCTCCAATTTTATGGTGATTTTTTATACGAATGCCTCCTTCACAGCTTTTGACGCAGCGATGTACCCTGCTTCCATGATGGAATCTGCTATCACTGTCTGCTTGAAACTCTTCCAATTGATAGCACCACCATTATACACAAACAGACTCCTAGATGTCATCTTTCGATTATTTATATCGGATATAAAATCTGAGTCTGTATACCCTTGGACTTGAAGTTCTCCATTACTAAAAATCAACAATATATCCTTAGTTTTTCTCAAGTATTTAAGGATACATTTCACAGAAGTCCAGTGTTCTTCATCTGAATTCGATTGATATCTGCTCGTAACACTCACAGCATGGGCTATATCAGGTCATGTACATAATATTGCATCCATGAGGCTCACTATTGCTGAAGCATAAGGGATCTTACTTGTGCATTCTATCTCCTTAGGTGTGCTAGGGCACATCTTCTTGGAGAGATGAATGCTATGTCTGAAGGATACCAAATCCCTCTTGGAGTTTTCCATGCTAAATCTTTTTAGCACTTCCTCTATGTACATCTTCTGTGAAAGACCTAGCATCCTATTCGATCTATCTCTATAGATCTTAATTCCTAGAATGAAGGATGCATCTTCTTGGTCTTTCAGAGAGAATTCTTTTGATAACCACATTTTAACTATGGTCAATATGAAAATATCATTTCCATATAAGAATTATCCTCCATACAGTACGAGGAAGATAATTAGCGCTCCACTAACCTTTTTGAATACATCTGGTTTCTTCCTCATTTTTTGATCATACATTATTGATCGCATCATTAATGAGTATTCCAGCTTTGAGATGCTGGCCGTCCTTTGTCAGCTTGCATACTTGTGTGTGTCAGCATTCACTGAATGTGAACCTAGTGATTGCTCCACATAGTATCTTCCTCAAGGTATCCATTTTATAAAATCATTTTTCCGTCCATTTTGTCTTTCTATCATAGTGATACTATTAAGGAGTCATAGTAGCTAATTGTGGATGGACTTTAATATAGCTTTTGGCAAAAGGTATCCTGATAGTCAATGCTTCGTGCTTGACTTTCCTTTTGCCTATTTTAGGCTCGGGCATGGTCCTAGTCTTCTATCTGCATGCTCATCTCTTCATATATCGTATATTTACTCTCATGGTAACAGCTTTCTGATATGCTGAACTAATACCAAGGATTCCTGACATATATTAGTTCGTCCATTTCTCTGCTTCCCTACCTTTCTCAGAGTTCTGATTATGAAATTTTCCATCGGAGCTGCCTATCATAGGGTTTTTGGTCTCAATGATAACTACGTGGATATTTTCTTTTAGATCCTTGATTTAGAACTATGTAAACATCATCAGAAGATCATGCGTAATTCATAGGCAGGGGTCATACTTCTTTTCTATCTTCTGCGTAGGTGTCATGATCGTTGGGTGTGGTTCAAATGTATTCGGATTTCTAGGTATCGTGTTTTCTCAAGCTTGATCTCGCTTGTCCACTGTCGTTATTTGATAAGATTTTTTTCGAAAATGGCATGTCCAATTATTCACCTTGTTGTGTTTTTTTGGATATTGTGAAATTTGTTCTTATGACTCTTTTGGATATCCTATATTGTGTAGCTATAAGTAACCGTTCTCTACTTGTCACTTGTTGTCTTTTGTCATGGTCGGCATCCCAAATTCTGAGATGCTCGACTTGGTTTTTCATGCCACTATTCATAGGTGTGGTCAGACTGGCTTTTAGGGTACGCTATTGTAGTCTATATATAATAGAGTAAAACTATCTGTTCCCTTAAGAAAAGTCAGAAAGGTCTGTAAGCTCATCTGGATCTGCAACCATATCTAATAGGTGCCGGTTCCTTTGTTTTTTGCCTGAGTTGGTGTATTCGATAGGAGTCCATTGCGTAGATTATGCCATCTTTGTGTAGTAGTCAAGAAATTTTCTGCTAGATATTCACCTCTCGATTGATCGGAACTCTTAATGGATTTTTCGTATTTTTTTCTATTCCTATATGAATTTTTTGAACTTTTCCAAAAAGCTTGACTTGTTGTCTCTCTAATAATGTACCATATCGATGTTAAATCATCTGGTACTGCTTATTGAGTATATCAAGTTTTGGCCTCTAGCTCACATTCAATGGAGCCGACACATCAGTAGTCTTAAGCAGGTAGCATCTGTGCCCTTTCCCATGTCACCATAAAGGGTGGCTTAAGTCATTTTGCTATGGACAGTTTCAAATTGGATTGTTGAAACGTCAATGGACTTATATAGCCTGATTTTTCTTCCATTTGTTAATCTATCTTCTCGCATGATAGTCCTGCCTTAGGTGCAGGATACCTATTCATTTTGGACTATCTTAGGTTCTTTTGACTTATTGCTTCATTCATTTTGCTCGTATTAATAGATGATCATCAATATGTATAATGATAGAATGTTATCGAGGAAACCAACTTTGCATTTTTTTTTCATAAAGATATTCATGATCTTAAGGAAATCTTTACATAGCTTTTGGGTAACATAGAATTAAAAATAATTACCTACTATATAGCGGACTTATAAAAAGCCAGTATGTACTTTAATATAGACCAGTGGTGTCTGAGGGTGATTTTCCACGGCATTGAGCTATTCTTGCTTATTTTTGTGCATGTATCTCACATCTCCTAGCCTTTGTCTATTTTCTACGATCCTGCTATTTAAGTGCCATTAGCACTTAGACCAGAGTCGGTAAGCACCATTGGTTGCCATGAAATGTAGAGCGTTAATTCAGTACGAGCTACTCCAGGACTATCTTTCTTCATTATTCTTCAGGGTGGCCATGGTATATAGGCACAGTTTTCATGTCCATGGCCATCTGTGTTAGCAATGATACTTATCTTTCCTTTCTCAGATCTTCTTCTTCAGCTCTGCTTCTTTTTTTTCACATTCCACCTTTTTGCCTTTTCTTCGATTCTTTTTCCTAAAGACTTTTTTCTTGGAGAGTCGCGTTATACGTCAAAGTCTGGCCTTTAGAATCTTTCAAAGAAGTGCTCGTGTTCGTAACCACCATGTTATTGTTTGTGTCAAAGTACTCTGAGTTTCTTCAATATGGTGTTCATGAAATGACTGCCTCTATGCATCGCAAGGATTTGCTAGTTATATGTCATTTATCCTAGAATCTATATCAATTTACTCTGATCTTTCTCAGCTCTTTCCAAGTTCTTGATCATCATCAGATAATGATCTTGGACTGACTGTCCATCATGCATTTTAGCCTTAAAAAGTTATTTAGTGATCTAATATTTGGCTGCGCGACTCTGTTCACCAAACAACTCTTACAGGTGAGCCAACATTTGATGGATATTCTTGATATCTTCATGTTGGCGCTGAAGCATATCAGACATCGAGCCCAACATGTAGTATCTGATCTTGTTATCTTCATCCATCCATTTGTCAAGAGACGCTCTCTGTTCAATGGATGGACGGACTGGTAAGGTTGGAGGATCTTGGTCCAATACATGAGTTAACTTCTCAAAATCCAAAATAATTTTAAAGTTTTGGAGTCAATCCTTATAATTGGGTCCGGTCAGTCTTTGGGTGTCCATGATATGGGCTAGTGGGTTGGATGCAGACATTTTTTCGTAGAGAGTCAAAATTTTTAGTTAAATTTTGTAATTAAGACTTGATCAATTTATTTAAGAATTTAATTTTTTAAACAAATTAACTCCCACTATTTTCTCGGATCCCTACACTTTCTCTATAGAGATGCAAAAATCTTCATAATTAATGATTTCTAGTGGATGGTGCAGTCCCACCAACTGACTCATCACCTTACCTAATAATTATTGGTGATGGGTTAGCCAATGAGAGAACAACTCTTTTCCGATGATTCTCTAAACATGGTGCACCCATGCTTGGTCTCTAATTCATGAATCTCACCATGCCTGGAATATTGATTCACTCCTTAGTTAAGTCAGACCTACCATTTGCATAAATTAGATTTCTAATTGGATCTCTTTTCGTATCTAGAATATTGAGCCCAATCCATCCTTCAGTCTATAGCATCCAATGCCTAATAGACATGGTTGCATCTTTTCAGTGCAACTAAACCACTGTGACCAGTTAAGAATAATCAACCTCGAGAAGGGTCCGTACATCTACAATGGTGGAAGACCTTAGACTTAATATTTTCTTAGGAAGATTTGATTTAGGTCTCTTTAAACTTGGCTTGATATAGTCATAACCATTATGACTAACCTTATGGCATGGGTTAGCTCCGATTATTAGCCACCTCAGATCAGGACTAAGTTGATAAATATGGCCAGGTAAGTGAGACTGGTGGAAGAGATTTGCCATTAACTCGATAAGAACGCATTCAAGTCGAGTAGCTCTCAATTAAAAATCAATCGATCGTATCTGTCAAACTTATCTTAGACACAAAATTGTTAAGCCAGAACCAATCAGATTAGCCTACAATCCAGACTCGAACCACTGAGCCTAATTAGGTCTTAACTTGATCGATCACTCATGTAACTCGATCTTCATCCAGACTTAATCCTATTAGGCTGGTCAATTTAAGTACTCTTGATCCCATCTAACTAACTCTAGATACCGTTTGATCAACCGCTAAATCTAATTGAGCTACCCAAGTCTGAATCTAATTTTATGAATATGTCTTAGATCTAAAAATTTTTAATTTTAGATCAAATATATTTCATAATCTTCAATCTTAATTAAGTTTAGGGTTCATAAATAAAATATGTAAATAAAATCCTAGGATTTCAGGATCTAGAATTTTACAGAGAATAAATTTTTGATTTTTGATTAAGGATGAACGCACAGCACCCCTACACATCATAAGAACATCCATCGAATGAAAGGAGAGGGCCTTTAAATCCTTCTTTGTTCTTATGACCAGACGGCCAAGGGGAATACCTTAATCAAAAATATGATGAATCTACAAAACTAGTTAGATCTTCATATATATCACATATATAAATTTGATCTAACTTAAAAATATATTTTGAATACATCTCATGTATCATGTCATGCATATTTTTAGATCTAAATTATCTCATAAATATCTAAAAAATAAAATTTATATTTGATCATATCAAATTAAATTTATTCTAGATAATTTTGTAGAACTATTCTACTACTAGTCTAAACATGCATCTATCATATCTTATATGAATAAAATTAAATAATTTTTTTTTTAATTTTTTAGATCTAATTATAATATTTATAATATCAAAAAATATTAAATAAATAGATCTAAAATTATAGTTAGTTAAATTAAAACTATGATCATCCTAGACTATACATAGAATAATTTTATTCTTAGTCCAGTCATGCATCTCATACATCTTAGATTTAGATTATTTAATTTTTTAATTTTTAATTTTAGATCTAATTACATCTAATGTGACATCTAAAATCATCTAATTATCAAATCAAAATTACATTAAAATTAGATCTAAATAATTCTAGAACCTGGCTTTGATACTAGTTGAAGGAAAAACCCTATTTTCCGGATTAGGTTCATTCAGATCTGATTAGATCAAGAGGGATATTTCAAAAATTTTCTCTTAGATCTAAATTAGATCTAAGACTCTTTAGATCTGATTTTATCAATCTAATAAAATAAAATAAAAATAAAATAAATCTAATTTAATTGTACCTTGTTATGGGTCATCTTATTACTTTGTGATGATTTCGATGTTTGCCTGAGGTTCTGGATGTAGCCACGCAAGCACCTGACCTTTATTGGTATCCACTCGGGTAGGATCTAAAGATCTTCTCCTTCTCAATTTATACTCCAAGGATCAGATCTGGATCTGATCTTGAAGATCTTTAAAATATCTTTTGAAGATCGGGTGTTGTCTCTTGCAGCAGTGCTGCCTTCTTGCTTTCTTGTCGCCTTTCTCTTGCTTGAATCACACCAAACTGAAGCCCAAAACTTTTTAGGCATGGAGAGGAGAGAGAGAATCTAAAGCAAACATAAAGAAGGAGAGAGAGGGGCTATGTGGCATGGGCAAAGGGCAGAAGCTCTCAATCTTGGGCACAGATAGGATTTATATAGACTTTGCTGCGCCATGCAGTACCACATCATCCCGACCAATCATGGCTCTTCGTACAATTAGATCTAAATCTAATTGATTGGATGACATTATCTGATCCAATCAAATTAGAATCCCTCATAAACCTTCTTAGATGGCGCCAAGACTAGTCAAAGAAGAGTCTTTGGCGCCATCCAAGTAGAGAGGATGAAGCAACTGGAGTCCCATCCGTATGGGACTTCAATCTTTATCCTCTTTGGGCGCATGCCTCCCTAGGCATGCACCCCCTCCCTTTCCTCTTTTTAGTAGGGGGACAAAGCTCTATCTACTCTCCTATGGGTGCATGACACATGGGTAGATGTCTAAGTGTCAAAGATCAACGTTTGACCAAAGTTAAAGAACAAGATTTAGTAGGTGACGAAAAATGGCAGGTGTTGTCTCAAATTTATCTTATAAATTAAGATAATCTTTTTCTAAGCTGGACAAGCTCTAGTTAGACCAAGTAAATATTTTAAGTGAGCCTAAACATATTTAGCTCAATCGAGATAATTTTTAATGATTGTTGAAGGAGAATATCAGGCTTAATCGTGTGCTAGCATGATTTCTTTGAACCTAATTGAATCTTATTCAAATCAATTGAACTAGATTAGTCCAATTGATGATATCCAAATCCAAATTCTTATTTGTGTGACCTAGTTAGGTTCAGTTCTATATGATAATGGGATATGTCATGATCTCTATCATTGCCATCATCAAAATACCTTCTGATGGATCAGAACTTTTCTAATTCAGACAACTAGTATGATTGATCATCCAAATCATTTTAATTGCTCCTAAAATCCATCAGTGACACCTAGCAGCATATGGTGGCAATCCATCAGAACTAAAAATGAACCTCTCGGTGCAGTTACCTATGTGATTAAGTTCCTCCATCTTGAGCTTGGATCGGATTAGAGTTAAGGTGATCTCATCAAACCCTAATTTCCATCATATAAATTAATCATTCAATTCAAGTCCGATATGAAAACTTTAATAGAAATTCTTTCTATCATTTCACTCTGCCTTGGCTATGGGCTTATGGACTTGATTCTTGTGATCATCATAGGGCTGCTCCTCATCTACCGAGATAGATAGATCTCCTATCGGTGCAATCCAATTCCTATAATGAATATGCTATAGCCAACATACACCTCAGAATTTTGAATGGCTAGGAGATCGAGTTATGGTGTAGTCAAACTATAGCACCCTCAAGGTGAACTACCGATGCACCTCAGGTCAAAGAACCAGACACAACACTGCAGCTTCGAGCCAGTCATTGATGAGAAGGTAGACTTCCTGATGACTGCTCGAGGCGGTCATGCTTAGTGTCCTCATTCTCTAACGAGTACTTGTACTCTCACTCTGGTGTCTCTATACCATAGACTCAAGACTCATCTATCCTAAAGAAATGATCGTACATCAATCTTCCAGATCATTCACCATCCTCATGATGAACCTACGGTCAGAAGCATTTTATGAGTTAATAATGAAAATTCATGTCTTAAATTTTTAAATATTAAAAATATGAACTATCATTACCATTAACCCAAGGGATGTATCACAGACACTTTCAAATACACACTGTGATAGAAAATAATCTATTTTATTATTTATAGTCAAAATTATAATTTTGCCCTTAGATGTGTATTACAAGTGTTAGCCAATTCTGGCTTCTAGGGAACACATATCTATCAAGATTGATCCAATTGAAACTAATTAACCAGTTAGTGTCTAAGGTAAGTCTGGTAATGTATAACCAGTGGTTGTTAATTGAGAGCTACTCACACTAATTTGATCTTTGATGAGTTAATGGCGTATCCCTCCCACCGATCTCACATACCTTGTCTTCTCGATGAAGTTATATTTTGATCAAATTATTTGATAATTTGAGCTGACCCATGTCAGCTAGGTAAATTAGTGTGATTGATTTAGGTACTGCTAGACTAGCCTATCTATGATCTTTCTTAATCTAACTTGGTGAAGTCAGTGGGAGGATCATGATTAGCTGGTTCATCTAACTATCTTCTCTAACTCAAACTAACCAAATCCTCTAAAATTATTAAATCCTTAAAAATAAAATAGTTATGGTGATAACTAGATCATAACCTTCCATTAAGTGAGTGACAATGGGTCCAATAGTTAGATAATCATTGGAAGCCCAAAGACCTGGTGCTTATCAGCTAATGAAATTATCATCCATAATATGATTTCTTGGTTGTGTCTCTCTAAATGGTGGGTAGGTTGACCAACCAAAGTTGGGCTTAATCATTCATTATTTAGATGGACCAAATATGGTCATGTTAATAGTTGGACCTAATCGGACCTTTTTAATGAAGGATAAAGCCTACTGATTAAGGACTGGGATAAAAATTAAATTACTAGAAGTTGTTTAAAGAAATAATTGGTTATGAGCCTACTCTTAGATGTACATGGGTTGACCAACCAAAGTTGGGCTTGTGTGTAGTTTATGTGGATTCTAGTACTTATTAAGGAATTAGGATAATTCCTCAAATTGGAGGTAGAGGCTTTCAATTCAAATAAAATAGTGAAAGAATCTTTTGATTAAAGTTTAATTTAATAAATCATTTACTAATTATGATTTTGGTTTTTCTTTATGTAGTTATGGTCACTTTTCTTTTGCTCTAATCATTGTTGGACAATGACAAGTTGGTGGGATCCAACTTCGATAACTGGTACCATAAGTTGAAGATTATTTTAAAGCATGAACGGATCTTGTACATCTTGACAAATCTGGTACCTGAGGAGCCAGCTCTCAATGTACGTGGATCAGTCAGAGATACTTACCAAAAGTGGATCAATGATCGAACCATGGTGCGTTGTATCATACTGATGGCTATGAGCGACGAGTTCAGTCATAGGTTTGAGACAACTCAGTCAGAAGACATGCTTCTAGTGTTGAATGAGTCTTTTGGCACATCCGATGATGGTAAGAGATATAAGACTAGTTGTGCCATCTTCAATGCCAGGATGAGGTATGGAGCTTCAGTCACTAATCATGTATTATACATGACCGAGATAATAGAGCATTTGAGCAAGCTTGGCTTTCTCTTGCATGAGCAGCTAAGAAAAGATCCAATTCTGAACTCGCTGCCCAAGTCTTATCTTTCTTTTCTTACTCATTATAGAATGATAAAGCTTGAAGTTAACTACCACGGATTACTAGGGTTACTTCAGAATTTTGAGAAGGATCACCAACTCCATAAGGAGTTAGTGAATTTAGTGAGAGGATCTTCTTCTAATTCTCAACCCTTTAAGAAAAGAAAGAAGAATAAAAAAAAAATCCAATAAGGTACAAGTTTAGGTTGGGACATCTATGTAGGGACAGACCAAGAAATCCAAGCCCGATAAGAGTCAAGCAGGGTGCTTCTTCTGTAAGAAGCGGGGGTATTAAAAGAGAAATTATCCTCAATATATTGCCTTCCTAGACCTAAACAGGTTGAGAAAGAAGTAAAATATTACTGGACAAGATACTTATATGATAACAGTAAAATATTACTAAACAAGGTACTTATATGATAACTCCTTGTAATTTTTCTATTTATGATATTACTGACTGGATATTGGATATCAGTAGCTCTTACCATATTTGCAATTCATTGTAGGGGTTGCAGGTCAGTAGGAGATTTGAATAAGATGAGAGGTTCTTGAACGTTGGAGTTAGAAGACCAGTCCCAGTTCTAGTATTAGAAATCTTAAAGCTTATATTTGAGTGTCATAACATTATACTTAGTGATTCTCACTATTGTCCTACTTTTTTTGAATATCAGTTCTATAGGCCTTTTGGCCAAAAGTAATTATGAGATTTCAATAAAGAAAGAATTTTGTGATGTCATTGTGATTGATGTTACAATTTTTTTTGGATATTTGAACAATAAAATTTATATAATATCATAACTTGTTAATGTAGTTTACCACACTGACAAGCACCCTAGATTAAATAATGTGTCTGATATTTACCTATAGCACTGTAGGCTAGGTCACATTAATAAGAATAGGATAAATAGATTGACTTAAGAAAGAATCCTCGAAGTTAGTAATTATGAATCACTTCCAACCTATGAGTTCTATCTTCTTAAAAAAATGATCAAGTCATCTTTTATTGAAAAAGGTGAGAGAGCCATTAAGCTTTTAGGTCTAGTATATACTGATATATGTGGACCTATGAGCATAAGTGCTAGCGGTGTATATTTCTATTTCATCACTTTCACATACGACCTATCTAGGTATGGGTATGTTTATCTGATGAAACAGTATAAGTCGGATTCATTTAAAATGTTCAAACAATTTCAAAATGAAGTAGAAAAATAAACTGAAAAGATTATTAAAACTCTTCGGTTTGATCAAGGAGGTGAATATCTTTCTAATGAGTTTCTCACATATTTAAGAAAGAATGAGATTCTCTTCTAATGAACTCATCCAGGAATACTACAGCATAATAGTGTATCTGAAAGAAGAAATTGGACTCTATTAGATATGATCTAATCCATGATGGATTTTGCCAGCTTGCCCATATCCTTCTAGGGATATGCATAGCTTGAATCAACTTGCTATCTTCTAAATAGGGTTTCGAGTAAGTCTGTAGTTAAAACTTCATATGAGATATGGACAGGGCGTAAGTCAGTACTCTCACGCCTTAGGATCTAAGGGCGCTCGATTTATGTCAAGCATTTAATGACAAATAAACTTAGACCTAAGTCTAATCAGTACACTTTTATTGGGTACCCTAAAGAAACTAAAGGATATATTTTCTACCATGCTGATGAATAAAAGTTGTTTATCAATCTTAAGACAATCTTTTTAGAAAAAAAATTCTTTGGTGAAGAAGCTATTGCCTCTAAGGTTGAACTTAAGAAAGTTCAACAGGTAGAAAAGCTGACACCAGTAGCCGAACCTAAGTTGGATTTGATCAGATCAAATTCAGAGCCCCCTACACCATTAAGGTGATCCGATAGAGTACCATGTCAATTGGATAGATACTATGGTTTCTTAATTCGGGATGGTGATCCCATCGAACATGATAAGAATGATGATGTTGACTCCATGATTAATTTTGATGATTAACAAACTTTGAGTATATTATATATCTAATCATGTATTTCAAGAATGTATGTAGGTCTTTCTAAGTGTTAAAATTGAAGAAATATTCATTGAAAAAGATCCTCACAAATTCTCTAAGTCAAGATCTTCAAAGAAGAAATTTTTGAGTTCAAGACTTAGTGGAGTCATCTCCAAAAAATTTAGAGTCATTTCTAAAAAATTTGGAGTCATCTTAAAATAATTTAGAGTCATCTTCAAGCTGTTTGGCATGCTGGCATAATGCTCTGGCACAAGTTTGAGAGGACTTGAAATCAACTCGAGTCATCTCCATCTCAGAAAATAGAAATCTTATTTCTGTGAATTAAGATCGAGATGATCTAAAAATTTTTGAATCATCTTGAAGTGAAACTGAGACATCTCCAAAAAAAATATAGGGAAGTCTCTAAATGCGCAACAACCTTTAATGGCTAGTTTCTACAACTTTTCTAATGGCTTTTTTCATCTCCAACGACTATTTTAGAGCTTTCAATGGCTAGAACTCACTCTCCAACTATCTCTAAAGGTATTTAAAGAGAGAAAATCAATTTGAAAGATAGATTAAAGGAGATTAAGAGAGAAATCATTTTCAAATGAAAGAGATTCTATTGCACATCAAAAAGAGAGAAAAAGAGAGGGATTATGCAGTGATTTTAAAGGGCATTCAAGAGTTATCTTCTACAATTTCTCAAGCATCCTCTCAGGCCTCAAAGAAGAGTATTCAAGCTTCAAAAGAGCTAATCATTCAACCTCTTCCTGATGCTCAAGAAGTTTAAAATTCTATTTTTGTTTTTGCACTGAAATTCTTAACTTGTATTTTTGTTTCTTTTCAACTTTCTTTGGGAGAAGAAAACTTGAAGATTAGGCCCATCCAAGCCCAAAATTGAACTTGTTAGGTTTTGGTTGGTTGGCCCAGAAAACCAACTGGATTGTTAATGAATCGAAAAAACTAATGGTATAAGATTTTGGTTGGTGCTTCTAGAAAATCTAACTGAATTTATTTATGATTCTAGAAAAACAAACACACTATAATCAGAGGGATTATAATAGAATTTTCAAGAAAAGCTTGGGAAATAGATATAGGTGTAGGTTGCACCAAACCATTATAAACTTTGTATGTTTGTCTTATGGCTTTACTTCTTGCTTTTCTTACTTTCTTTACTTTGCTATTATTTCTGATTTTCATTGTTTAGATTCTTGGTTTGCATACACTATCTTACTTCTACTGTAGCTTAAAGCCTTCACCTCACAAACTATCTATTTTGCTTAAATTAAAGCACATATTTATTTAGAAAGTAAATTTGGATAAAATTTTAAAAGAACCTAATTCACCCTCCTTTTTGGGTTGCTACCTCTGGGCAATAATTAGTATCAGAGCGGGTGCTTTAATATTTAATTATTAATCTAGTGATTAAAGAGTAAACGATCATGGCAATCCAAATAGAATTTTTGCTTAATGAAGGTTGTTGGTGCAGAATCTGATCGACGTCGGATTGAGCTGGAGTTGAGAAAGAAGAGATTATCGTCGGTGATCTGCAAAATAAAGTTTCACCCGAAGTCGATGGTGGTGGCTCCAGCAGGATCCTCCAATAATCAAGTCAGCTCTTCTGACCAATAAAAATAGAGTGTTCAGAAAAGAACTCAGTAGAGTTTTAAAAAGAAGAAGAGAGCTTAGAGAAAATGTATCTGGAGGATCCATTTTTATAGACAGAGCCTATCGTAACCGTCCAATAGTGGGGTCGTCTGTAGCAGACTGATAAATGATAGTCGTAACCATCTTGATAAATGACAGTCATAACCGTTCGGTAGTGGGATCGTCTGTTCGTTGAGATTTAATAGTCGAAGTCCGGAGGAAGTAGACGTTGGTTGGTGAAGAACTTTGATATATATCAATTTCAGAGAAGTTCGGACTCCTAAAGAAAATACGGCTAGAGGGGATCATCTAAAATCAATACTACTTAAAATCTGAAAGTAATCTACTGGAGGAATTCAGATGAAGTTTGACTGAAGGAGAAGTCTGAAAAGAGTTTAGCTCCTGTAGGAATTCGACTGAAGGAGAGGTTTGGAAGGAGTTCGGCTCTTGGAGAAATCCGACTGTAGGAGAAATCTGGAAGGAGTTCGACTCCTGTAGGAATCCGATTGAAGAAGAAGTTCGAAAGAAGTTTGGCTCCTGTAGAAATCTGACTAAAGAAGAGATCCGAAAGGAGTTCGGCTCTTGTAGAAATCTGGTTGAAGAAGAGGTCCGAAAGGAGTTCGGCTCCTATAGAAATCCGACTAAAGAAGAAGTCCGGAAGGAGTTCGACTTCTGTAGAAATCCGACTGAAGGAGAGGTCTAGAAGGAGTTTGACTGGGGTTTGACTGGTAGAGGGAGTCCGAAAGGGATTCGACCGCTGGAAGAGTTCAGTTGCTAAAGGAGTTCGATTGGGGTTCGACTGCTGGAGGAAGAATTTTCAATCGAAGCTCTTCCGTGATTACCAGTCGCATTAGGCTAAGCATCAAACTGGACTTTGATGGGAGTGGGGTTTATCTCCAACAATAGTCTTCCCACTCTCGAGTTCAAAATTTGAAAGAAGGGAGTACAAAAAGATGACTATCGAAGTCTTTTTTTAGGCTCTACATCCATTGAGGTTGAAGCTCGAGGGAGATCTTATCTTCTACCAGGGTTGAAGGAGATCTTATCTCCTGTTGAGGTTGATGTTGAAGCTCGGGAGAGAACTTATCTTCAGTCGAGGTTGAAGAAGATCTTATCTCCTATTGAGGTTGACGTTGAAGCTCGGAAGAGATTTTATCTCCAGCCGAGGTTGAAGGAGATCTTATCTCCTATTGAAGGGTTAGAGCTCGGGGGAGATATTATCTCCAGCTGAGGT
The DNA here is from genome assembly GCA_006176705.1 of Cocos nucifera. Classification (NCBI taxonomy): domain Eukaryota; kingdom Viridiplantae; phylum Streptophyta; class Magnoliopsida; order Arecales; family Arecaceae; genus Cocos; species Cocos nucifera. The sequence continues at coordinate 12,085 of QRFJ01004930.1, read as the reverse complement.
TGAAGAAGATCTTATCTCTTGTTGAGATTGAAGTTTAAGCTTGAGAGAGATCTTATCTCCAGTCGAGGTTGAAGGAGATCTTATCTTCTGTTGACGTTGAAGTTGAAGCTCGGAGGAGATCATATCTCCAATCGAGGTTGAAGAAGATCTTATCTCCTATTGAGGTTGAAGTTAAAGCTCGGAGGAGATTTTATTTCCATTCGAGATTGAAGGAGATCTTATCTCCTGTTGAAGGATTGGAGCTCGGGGGAGATGTTATTTCTAGCCGAGGTTGAAGGAGATCTTATCTCCTGTTGAGGTTGACGTTGAAGCTCAAGAGAGATTCTATCTCCAACTGAGGTTGAAAGAGATTTTATCTCTTGTTGAAGGGTTGGACATCGGGGGAGATCTTATCTCCAACCGAGGTTAAAGAAGATCTTATCTCCTATTGAGGTTGATGTTGAAGCTCGGAAGAGATCTTATCTCCAGTCGAGGTTGAAGAAGATCTTATATTCCTGTTGAAGGATTGGAGCTCGGAGGAGATTTTATCTCTAGCCAAGGTTGAAGAAGATATTATCTCCTATTGAAGGGTTGGAGCTCGGGAGAGATCTTATCTCCAGTCAAGGTTGAAGGAGATCTTATCTCCTATTGTGGTTGAAGTTGAAGCTCGGGGGAGATCTTATCTCCAATCGAGGTTGAAGAAGATCTTATCTCCTATTGATGTTAAAGTTGAAGCTCAGGAAAGATCTTATCTCCAGCCAAGGTTGAAGAAGATCTTATCTTTTATTGAAGTTAAAGTTGAAGCTCAGGGAAGATCTTATCTCCAGCTAAGGTTGAAGAAGTTTTTATCTCCTGTTGAAGGATTGGAGCTCGGGGAGATCTTATCTCCAGCCGAGGTTGAAGAAGATCTTATCTCTTATTGAGGTTGACTTTGAAGCTCGGGGGAGATCTTATCTTCAGTCGAGGTTGAAAGAAGATCTTATCTCCTGTTGAATGATTGGAGCTCGGAGGAGATCTTATTTCTGGGCCGAGGTTGAAGGAGATCTTATCTCCTATTGAAGGGTTGGAGCTCGAGGGAGATCTTATCTCTTGTTGAGATTGAAGTTGAAGCTCGAAGGAGATCTTACCTCTAGCCGAGGTTGAAGAAGATCTTATCTCCTATTAAGGTTGAAGTTGAAGCTCGGGGAGATCTTATCTCCAATCGAGGTTGAAGAAGATCTTATCTCCTATTAAAGAGTTGGAGCTCGGGGAGATCTTATCTTCAACCAAGATTGAAGGAGATCTTATCTCCTATTGAGGTTGTCATTGAAGCTCAGAGAAGATCTTATCTCCAGTTGAGGTTGAAGGAGATCTTATCTCCTATTGAAGGGTTAGAGCTCGGAGAAGATTTTATCTCTAGCCGAGGTTGAAGGAGATCTTATCTCCTATTGATGTTGAAGTTGAAGCTCGAGAGAGAGATCTTATCTCCAGCCGAGGTTGAAGGAGATCTTATCTTCTATTGATGTTGAAGTTGAAGCTCGGGGGAGATCTTATCTCCAATCGAAGTTAAAGAAGATCTTATCTCCTATTGAAGGGTTGGAGCTCGGGGGAGATCTCATCTTCAGCCAAGGTTGAAGGAGATATTATCTTCTATTGAGGCTGACAATGAAGCTCGGGGGAGATCTTATCTCCAGTCGAGATTAAAGGAGATCTTATCTCCTGTTGAAGGGTTGGAGCTCGGGGGAGATCATATCTTCAAGTGAGGTTGAAGAAGATCTTATCTCCTATTGAAATTGAAGTTGAAGCTCAGGGGAGATCTTATCTTCAACCAAGGTTGAAGGAGATCTTATCTCCTATTGAGATTGAAGCTCGGAGAAGAGTTCCAGTCTTGAATTCTCGCACTTGTTGCTTGTTGTGGCTGCCGAGCTTATTATGGATGTCGGGCCTATTGTGGATGTTGAGCTAGGACCTCTCTTATAAATCAGGTTAAGGTTCTGCCTTTCGCATTTGACATAGTCAGGCTGTCGTGGAAAAATATGTGTTAGGATTCTCCACCGAGCTTCTTCCTTCTCCACATCTTTGGCCTATGAGGTTCTCACTTTTGCTCATGTTAGGATAAGGTTCTCCTTCCTTTCCTAACATGCGGTAGGGGCACATTAGGGCCATTGTTGGTGCCTCTCTTCTCACCTCATCTAAAATGAATGAGACTTTCGACTTTGCTCATGTTAGGATGAGGTTCTCCTCCTGTTCCTAATCAAACTATAGGGGCATATTAGGACCGTTGTTAGGGCCTCTCCTCTCATCTTGTCTTAAATAATCGGAGGTCTTTGACTTGCCCATGTTAGGACGAGGTTCTCCTCCTTTTTCTAGCATGGCTATTTTTTATTATTTCTTTTCTATCGTCACATAGTTTTTGCACCAAGAAACAATAATGTTAAAATGGAGTTTTATTGAAGAAAAATTACTGATAGTACATTCTCAGACTCTCCGAGTTTCAAGGTCATAGGATCGTTGTTCCTTCGAGCTCCTTCAGACGATAAGTTTCGGATCGAACGACCTCCTCTATTTCATACCAGCCTTTCCAATTTGGAGCAAGCCTCCCCTAGCTTCAAGGCTGAGAGATGGCGGCTCACCGAAGTACTAATCCCCCCCAGAGATAGCGTTGATGATGCCGAGAGGTGGCCGATCTCCTTGTTGTTCCTTTCTTATTGGTGGTTCTAGCTACGGTAGTGCCCTTGGCTGATCTTCTCTTATTTTAGACTGGTGTCTGAGAAATCGATCCAGTCGGCCTCTCCTGATGAGCTCCTCGATCTCGTCTTGGAGCTGAATGCATTCTTCAGTATCGTGGCCGTGATCATGATGATACAAACAGTATTTACTTTGATTGCGCTTGTTTGGGGGAGATAATAATTCTTCTAGTCTTAGTAGTTGATTCTTAATTTTTATCAGAACTTGAGTTTTAAGAGCATTAAGGGGGGCATAATTATGAAACCTTCAGAGGGGAGAACTTCTTTGCACCCTTCTATTGGAGCTTTTTTTATGACGAGTTCGAGGAGGAGTTCGAGCTCGCTTGCGCTCGGGGGGAGTCCATGAGCGCGATCAAACTTCATTCAACTCTCTATCAGCGATGGGTCTATTGGACTCGCTCGTTCGTCGCTCTCCTACGGCTTCCTCATCCTTCAATCTGAAGGCTTCTTCTGTTCGAGCATATCCTTCAGCCCGAGCTAGTAGATCAACAAAGTTCCTAGGATACTTCTTCTCCTGGGAGAATAACAAATCATTCTTCTGAAGGTGCCCTTGAGGGCGGCCATTGCAATAGACTGATCCAGATTTTGAACCTTCAATGCAGCAGTATTAAATTGGATAACATAAGCCCAGATCGATTATCCCTCATTCTACTTAATATTTATTAAGAAATCTGAACATCGGCGCGGACGTCGGCTGCTAACGAAGTGAGCTACAAATTAATGGCTCATCTTATCAAAGGAGAAGATTGTACCTAGCTTCAACATTGAGTACTAGTTTCTTGCTGCTCCCTTTAAGGTAGATGGGAAAGCTCAGCATAAGATGGCATCTTGTGTGCCATGGAGCAGCATCATGGTCCAAAAGGCCTTCAGGTGATCGACCAGATCAGAGATTCCATCATAGCTTTCAAATTAGGGGAGCTTGAAGTTCGACGAACTGGGCTCTTGCATAATTTGAGAAGAGAAAGGGAGATCGGTGCAGACGTCATCATGGCGAGCTGGGATGACATGGTGGAGTTCCTCAATCCATCGATCTATCTTCCATAGTTTCTAATCGAGGACGTCATCTTAATTACAGATCTTGGAAGACTTCTGACCATAGATGGGGAAGATCTCTTTCGGAGAAGAATCATGATCCAAACAAGGATCCTCTGCTCTCTATTTTCCCTTCTCAGGGGTGATGGGTATGCAAGTGCTCTTCCTCAAAATTGGTTTCTGACATCCCGATGGTGGGTTTTCTGATGGAATCACCGTCGGAGGCTGCCGCATGGCCTGCACCATCTTGGTGGAGCCCTAAACTCACTGCATCAGTAGGTTAAACTACTTCGGATCTACCATAGCCACTGGTGGAGGAGGAGATTGAAGTATCGGTGTTGGAGTAGGAATGGATGGATCTGGCTCGGATCTGATGGCAGAAGCGGTAGATCTTTGGGTAGTTGCCTTCTTTGGAGTCATTTCTTGGGATCGAGGGAGAGGATGGAGATGGACCTTGAAGAAGAAGATCCATAGGGTTGGCTGAGTACATTTTTAAGAATAAGGGTACCTCAGGAACAGAGTGCCCTTCCTCTAGCACCAGTCTTGTTGGTGCAGAATCTGATCGATGTCGGATCGAGCTGGAGTTGAGGAAGAAGAGATCACCACCCATGACCTGCAAAATAAAGTTCCATTTGGAGTTGATGGTGGTGGCTCCGGTAGGACCCTCTGACGAACAAGTCAGCTCTTCTGACCAACAGAAATTGAGTGTTCAGAAAAGAACTCAGTAGAGTTTTGGGAAGAAGAAGAGAGCTTAGAGAAAACATATTTAGAGGGTCATTTTTTATAGACGGAGCCTATCGTAACCATCCAATAGTAGAGTCGCCTATAACAGACTGATAAATAACAGTCGTAATCATCCTGATAAATAATAGTTGTAACCATCTGGTAGTGGGATCACCTATTCGTTGAGATTTAATAGTCGATGTTTGGAGAAAGCAGGCATTGGTTGGTGAAGAACTTTGACATATATCAATTTCAGAGGAGTTCGGACTCTTAAAGAAAATATGGCTAGAGGGGATCATCTGAAAGGAATACTACTTGAAATCTGAAAGTAATCTGCTGGAGGAATCTAGATGAAGTTTGACTGAAGGAGAAGTTCAGAAGGAGTTCGGCTCATGTAGGAATCCGACTGAAGGAGAGGTTCGAAAGGAGTTCGGCTCCTGTAGTCCGACTGAAGGAGAGGTCCGAAAGAAGTTCAGCTCCTGTAGAAATCCGACTGAAGAAAAGGTCCAGAAGGAGTTCGGCTCCTATAGGAATCCGACTGAAGGAGAGGTTCGGAAGGAGTTCGACTGGGGTTCGATCGCTGGAGGAAGTTTGGGAGGGGTTCGACTGCTGGAGGAGTTTGACTGCTAAAGCAGTTCGACCGAGGTTCGGCTGGCCAATGACGAGAAATGAGAAAGTAAAATGAAAGAATTACAAATCCATGCCTTATGGCCAATGACAATGAACTAAATTGTAAGAATTCTTCTGATTTTACTTTTAATGAGTTGTTTAAAGCTTTCAATGACTTAATAGATGAATTTAAAAAATTGAGGCTCAAAAATAAAGAACTCAAAAAGTCTAATCTTCTTTTAGCTAATGAAAATAGTAAATTATTAATTGAAAAAGAAGATATTTTGAAAAAAAGTAATGCTTTGGCTAAAGAAAAAGAAGTACTTCTTAAATCTAAAAAAATCTTTAGTTGAAGAAAATATTAAACTAAAAATAAAATTTAAAAAATTAAAATTTTATATTGAAGGAAAAAAAACTTGTTGAAAGAAATGAAGTCTCTTTTAGAAGAAAATATCAATTTAAGAAAAATGATTGAAAATTTGATGCTCATGCCGGAAAAGTTCACTTATGGATCTCAAAAGCTTCAAATAATATTGAACAATCAAAAGGCTATTTTCAATAAAGCTAAAATTAGGTATAATTCTTTAAGAAAATAGAAATCTATAAAAATATGTTTAGCAAAGCTTCATCTAAAAATCATTCAATTACATGTTTCAAATGTAATAAAGTAAGCCATAAAATATTAGAATATAATACTAAGATAATTGGCCATACTTTAATTAAACAAATTTGAATTCTAAAAGAAATCATAAGCTCTTATTAGATGTGTGTCCTAAAAGTCAGATTAGCTAACACTTATAATACACTTCTAAGGATAATTTTATAATTTTGACTATAAATTAATAAAAAAATTATTTTCTGTCATAGTATATATTTAAAGTGCATGTGATACATCCTTTGAGTTAATGGTAATGATAATTTATATTTTCAAAGAGTCAAAAATTTAAGACATGAATTTTCATAATTAACTTATAAACTGCTTCCGACTGTAGGATCATCATGAGGATGGTGATTAATCTAAAAGATTGGTGTACGATCACTTTCTTTGAGTAGATGAGTCTTGAGTCTATAGTGTGGAGGTATCGGAGCGAGAGTATAGGTATTCGTTAGAGAACGAGGGCACTGAGCAGGACCACCTCGAGCATTCATAAGGAAGTCTACCTTCTCATTGATGACTGGCTTGATGTTGCAATAGTGTATTTGGTTCTTTGACCTAAGGTGCATCAAAAATTCACCTTGAGGGTATTGTAGTTTGACTATACCATAACTCGGTCTCCTAGCCATTCGAAATCCTGAGGTGTATGCTGGCTATAGTACATTCATTGTAGGAATTAGATTGCAGCAATAAGGGATCTATCTACCTCGGTAGATGAGGAGTAGCCCTATGATGATCATGAGAATCGATTTCATAAGTCCATGGCCATGGCAGAGTAAAGATGATAAAAAGAGTTTCTATAAGGATTTCATAGAGGACTCGAATCGAATGATTAATTCATATGATGGATATTGGGTTTGACAAGTTCACCTTAACCCTAATCCTGTCGGAGCTTAAGATAGAAGAACCCAATTATACAGGTAGCTACACTGAGAGATTTACTTTTAGTTCTGATTGGTTGCTACCATATACTACGAGATGTCACTGATGGATTTTGGGGACAATTAGAATGATTTTGATGATCGATCATTCTAATTGTATGAATTAGAAAAGTTTTGGTCCATTGAAAGGTATTTTGATGATATCGATGATGAAGATCATGACATGTCTCATTACTATACAGAACTAAACTTAACTGGATCACACAAATAAGGGTTTGGATCTGGATGTTATCAATTGAGCTAACCTAATTTGATTGATTTGGATTAGATACAAGCAGGTTCAAGGTAATCATGCTAGCACATGATTGAGCCTAACTTTCTCCTTTTATAATCTTTCTGATTCATCGCAACTGAGTCAAATTTGATTTAACTCATTTTTATATCTTGAATAAATTTATTTTCATCTGACTAAAATAAGTCTAGGTCAGATTAATTATGAAAATTAAATTCATTCCTAGTGTAATTGGACTACGGTCAATAGTTGACCCAATTGAGAGAATTGAGTATCACATGATCAAAAAATTTTAAAAAAATTTATAGAAATTATTTTGCTCCAATTTTTGGATATGTGATAGAGGATGAGTTATACTTTAAGTGTGCAAAATTTTGTGATTTTTGGAGATTCCTAGACTAGGTTTTAATAGATTTTATTTGGATCAAACTCTTGAGGAAAGAGTACTAGATGCACATGGACTCTTCTTTATCCTTTCATGCCACCATCTTCTAGATGGATTTTTGATGTCAAAACCAGATGAGATCTGGGGTTTTTTGTAATGATCAGGTCCAAGAGTCCCAATGGTCGAATTAATAAGGTTTTTGGTCAAAAAGTGGCTCTTTATGGCATTATGTCTTGTATAAGAACTCTTCTCATGAAATTGCCTCAATGTAATTTATTTTTCCACACCCAAAGAAGCCTTCCCTCTGATATCTACACCCCCTCTATTCTCTCTCTCTCCCTCTCTTCTACATGCCTAAAAAATAGTTAGGCACAAATCTGAGTTGAAGGTCCAAGGTTTTTGGCACAAGATTCAGCATCTATGCTATGGTGTTCGTGAGATGAATAGGCTGCCCTCAGAAATAATTTTGAGGGCTTTTCAAATTAGATTCAGATCTAATTTTTAGAGAAGAGATTCATGAGGAGAAAATATTCAAATCCTACCTAAGTGGATACTGGTAGAGGTCAGGCGCATGTGTGGCTCCTTCTAGAACCTCATGAATCAACAGGATCATTGCAGGATAATTAGATTACCAAATCAGGTACTTAAAATTAAATTTGATTTAATTTTATTTTTAACTTTTAATATTAGATATCTATAATTAAATTTGAGAAGTCTCAGATCTAATTAGAATTTTATAAAAAAAATTTTAAAATATTTCTTCAGATCCAATCAGATCTGAACGATCCTGTGCCGAAAAAACATGTTTTTCCTTCAACTGGTATCAGAGCCAGGTTGCAGTTCTTCAGATCTATTTTATATTTAATTTTATTTTTATTTTTGATCTAATATTAAAAAGTTTTAGATGTCACATCAGATGTGATTAGATCTAAAATCAAAAAATTAAAATTAAATTATTTAGATCTAATATGTATTAGATGCATGACTAGACTGGAAATAGAATAGTTCTATGTGTAGTCTAGTATAATCATGTTGTTAATTTGATTAAATATAATTTTAGATTTATTTAATTTTTACTTTTTTAACATTACAATTATTGTAATCATATCTAAAAAATAGAAAATAAAATTTTTAATTTTTTATTTATTCATATGTGATATGAAAAGATGTATGTTTAGACTAGTTATAAAATAGTTCTATAAATTATCTAGAATAATTTTATTTTGATATGATCAAATTTAAATCTATTTTTTAGATATTATATATGATATTTTAGATCTAAAAAATATGCATATTTAATTTAGTGATGATACATGAGATGTATGCAGAGCATGTATTAGTTAGATCATTAATTATATATGTGATATATGATCTAGATCTAACTAGTTTTGTAGTTTCAATTATATTTTTGATTAAAGCATTCCCTTTGACTTTCTGATCATAAGAACAAAGTAGGGTTTAAAGGCCCTCTCCTTCCATTCGATGAGGTGTTCTTATGGCATGTAGGGGTGCTGCACGTTCGTCCTTAATCATAAATCAAAACTTATTTTCTACAAAATTCTAGATCCTAAAATCCTAAAATTTTGATACATATTTTTATTTATGAACCCAAACTTAATTAAGAATTAAGATTATAAAACTAATTAGGTCTAAAATTAAGAATTTTCAGATCTAAGACATTTTCATAAAATTTGGTTCGGGCTTGGATAGCTCAATTAGGTCTAGCAGTTGATCAAACCGAATCAAGAGTTGGTTAGGTAAGATCAAGAGTGCTTAGAATTAACCAGCCCAATAGTTGTAGGTTTGGGTCAAGGTCGACTCACAACCATATGTGATCGATCCAGTTAAGACCTTATTTGACTCCGTGGTTCGAGCCTAGATTGTAGACTAATTTGATTAGTTCTAGTTCAATAATTTGGTATCTAAGATAAGTTTGGCAGATATGACTAATTAGTTTTTAATTGGGGGCTACTCGATCTGAATGCATTCTTGTCGAGTTAATGGCATATTCCTTCCATCGGTCTCACTTACCTGGCCATTTGTGTCAACCCAATTCTGATTTGAGGTGGCTAACAGTTCGAGCTAACCCATGCCACTAGGCCTATCATAACCATTATGATTGAGTCAAGTCTAAGAGACCTAAATTGAATCTCTCTAAAAAAAGATTAAGTCAATTGGTCTTCCATCATTGTAGATGTGCGGGCCCTTTCTGGGGTTAATTGTTCTCGACTGGTTATAGTGGCTCAGTTGCATCGGAAAGATGCAACCATATCTATTAGGCATTGGATGCTATGGGTTGGAGGATGGGTTGGGCTCAATATTTTGGATATGGTGAGGGACCCAATTAGAAATTTAATTCATGCAAATGGTGAGTCTGACTTAACTAAGGAGTGGATCAATATTTTGGACACGATGAGATTCATGAATTAGAGATCAGGATTAGGTGCACCATGATTAGAGAATCATTGGATAAGAGTTATCCACTCATCGATTGACCCATCATTAGTAACTGTTAGGTGAGGTGGTGAGCCAGTCAGTGAGACCATACCATCCACTAGAAATTAATTGATCATGAATATTTTCGCATCTCTGCAAAGGAAGTATAGGAATCCAAGAAAATAGTGGGAGCCTAATTTATTTAAAAATAAAATTTTTAAATAAATTGATTAAGTCTAATAATAAAATCTAATTAAAAACTTTAACTCTTTACAGAAAAATATCTGCGTCCAACCCACTAGCCCATATCCTGGACACCCATAGATTGACTGGATCCAACATTAAGGATTGGCTTTGAAACTTCAAAATTATTTTAGACTCCAAGAAGTTGACTCATGTATTGGAACAAGATCCTCCCACTTTACCAGCCATCCATCCATTGATCAGAGAGCATCTCTAGAGAAGTGGATGGATGATGATAACAAAGTCAGATATTACATGTTGAGCTCGATGTCTAATGAGCTCCAGCGTCAACATGAAGATATTAAGACTAGCTGCCAAATATTGGCTCACCTGTAAGAATTGTTTGGTGAATAGAGTCACGCAGCCAAATATCAAGTCACTAGAAGACCTTTTAAGGCTCAAATCCATGATGGACAGTTGGTCCAAGATCATTGTCTGATGATAATCAAGGACTTAGAAGAGCTTGAGAAGCTTGATGTCAAGTTGGACAAGGATTTATAGATTGATATAATTCTGCAATCCTTGACTGATGCATATGAGCAGTTCATCATGAACTACCATGTGCATAAACTATAGAATACTCTGGTAGAACTTATGAATATGTTGGTTACTGTTGAGCTTTTTATGAAAGATTCTAAAGGCTCAGTACTTACTGTAGAGTAGACTTCTTTCAAGAGAAAGTCTTTTGAAAAGAAGAAGAAGTCCGTGAAAAAATAGAAGGTGGATGGTGGGAAGAAGAAGGCAGAGCCAAAGAAGAAGGCTGCTGACAAAGAAAAATATTTTCATTACAACACAAATGATCATTAGAAGTAGAACTACCCTTTATACCTAGCCAGCCTGAAGAACAAAAAGGAGGTAGGTCCTTCTGGAGTTATGCTCATTATAGAATCTAATCTTATGATTTCTTCTACATCCAATTGGGTGCTTGACTCTAGTTCTAGTGCTCACTTATGCACTTCTATGCAGGGTCTTGAGGATAGTAGGAGGCTGAGGGATGGTGAAATGATCCTACGCATCAAAAATGGAGCAAGAGTTACTGTAGTGGCCGTGCAAACCTATCCTCTATGATTATCGCTAGGATTAGATTTAGTTCTTAGAGACTGTTTTTATGTGCCTATAGCAAGTAGGAATTTGATTTCTGTTTCATGTTTAGCACAGGAAGGCTATGAAATTAGTTTTCTTAAGGATCATTATAATATTCTTTATGAAAGAAATAAAATTGCAAGTGGTTATCTTATAAATGGTCTCTATCAGTTATATATTGATGTTTTTGTTTTCAATATCGACCAAAACATAAATGTCATAGGATCAAAATGACCTAGGGATAGTTTAAACGATAGGTATCCATGGCACCTTAGGCTAGGTCATATAGCGGAAGATAGGGTTAACAAATTGAAGAAATCTGGGTTATTGAGTTCGTTGACTTTCGAGCCATATCCGAGTTTTGAATCACGCCTTCATGGCAAAATGACTAAGCTCCCTTTTGTAGAACATGGAAAAAGGGCCACAGACCTACTTGCCCTAGTACATACTGATGTGTGTGGCCCATTTGATATGCCGACTAGAGGCAACTATGTCTACTTCATCATCTTTATCAATGATTTATCTCGATATGGGTATATGTATTTGATGCAACATAAATCTGAAGCTTTTGAAAAGTTCAAAGAATTCAAACATGAAGTAGAAAAATAAACTAGAAAATTCATTAAGATTTTTCAATCAGATTGAGAAGGTGAATACCTTAGTTGGGAATTCCAAGACTATCTTAAGTAAAATAACATAGTCTCTCAATGAACTCCACTTGAAATACCTCAACTCAACAGAGTTTCAGAATAAAAAAATATGATTTTATTAGATATGGTCCGATCTATGATGAGCTTCACAGACCTTCCTGAGTTTCTTTGGGGACATAGTCTAATGACCGCTATATATTTACTGAATAGGATTCCCTCTAAAATCGTTCCTACCATACCGTATGAGATATGGCATGGTAAGAAACCAAGTCTGAGTCACCTCAGAATTTAGGATTGTCCAACTCATGCCAAGAGACAACAGGCAGACAAGTTAGAGTATAGGTCCTTTAGAGCTCGGTTCATAGGATACCCTAAAGAGTATTAAGATATC
>QRFJ01004929.1:43382-102728 GCA_006176705.1 Cocos nucifera | reverse complement strand
AAGATAAATCATCGATAAAGATGATGAAGTAGGCATAGTTGCCTCTAGCCAGCACATCAAATGGGCGGTACACATCAATATGTACTAGGACAAGTAGGTCTGTGGCCCTTTTCCCATGTCCTACAAAAGGAAGCTTGGTTATTTTACCATGAAGGCATGATTCATAAATTAGATATGACTCGAAAGTCAATGGACTCAATGGCCCAGATTTCTCCAATTTGTTAACTCTATCTTTCACTATATAACCTAGCCTAAGGTGCCATAGATACCTATCATTTAGACTATTCCTAGGTTATTTTGATCCTATGGCATTCACATTTTGCTCGATATTAAAAATAAAAACATCAATATGTAACTGATAGAGACCATTTATAAGGTAACCACTTACAATTTTATTTTTTTCATATAGAATATTACAATGATCCTTAAGAAAACTAATTACATAGCCTTCCTGTGCTAAACATGAAATAGAAATCAAATTTTTGCTTGCTATAGGCACATAAAAATAATATCTAAGAACTAAATCTAATCCTAACGATAATCACAGAGGATAGGTTTTCATGGCTACTATAGCAACTCTTGTTCCATTTTCGATGTGTAGGATCATCTCACCATCCCTCAGCCTTCTTCTATCCTCAAGACCCTCCATAGAAGTGCATAAGTGAGTACTAGAACCAAAGTCAAGCATCAAACTGGATGCAGAAGAAATCATAAGGTTAGATTCTATAATGAGCATACCTCCAGAAGGACCTACCTCCTTCTTATTCTTCAGGCTGGCCAGGTACAAGGGGTAGTTCCACTTCCAATGACCATCTATGTTGTGATGAAAATATTTTTCTTTGTCAGTGGCCTTCTTCTTTGACTCTGCCTTCTTCTTTTTTCCACCATCTACCTTCTGCTTCTTCACAGACGTCTTCTTCTTTCCAAAAGACTTTCTCTTAGAAGAAGTCCACTCCACAGTAAGTACTGAGCCTTTAGAATCTTTCATAGAAAGTTCAACAGTAACCAGCATATTCATAAGTTCTGCTAGAGTATTTTGTAGTTTATGCATATGGTAGTTCATGATGAATTATCCATATGCATCAGTCAAGGATTGCAGAATTATATCAATCTGCAAATCCTTATCCAACTTGAAACCGAGCTTCTCAAGCTCTTCTAAGTCCTTGATCATCATCAGACAATCATCTTGGACCGACTGCCCATCATGAATTCGAGCCTTAAAAAATCTTCTAGTGACTTGATATTTGGCTGTGCAACTTTGTTCACAAAATAACTCTTACAGGTGAGCCAACATTTGGTGGCTAGTCTTAATGTCTTTATGTTGGTGCTGGGGCTCATCAAACATCGAGCCCAATATATAATAATCGGCTTTGTTATCATCATTCATCCACTTTTCTAGAGATGCTCTCTAATCAGTGGATGGATGGGCTGGTAGAGTGGGAGGGTCCTATTCCAACACATGAGTCAACTTCTCAAAATCCAAAATAATTTTGAAGTTTCGAAGCCAATCCTTGAAGTTGGATCCGGTCAGTCTACGGGTGTCTAGGATATGGGCTAGTGGATTGGATGCAGACATTTTTCTATAGAGAGTCAAAATTTTTAGTTAGATTTTGTAATTAAACTTAATCAATTTATTTAGAAATTTTATTTTCAAACAAATTAGGCTCCCACTATTTTCTCGGATCCCTACACTCCCTGGGCAGAAATGCAAAAATCTTCATGATTAATTAATTTCTAGTGGATGGTGCGGTACCGTCGACTAGCTCACCAGCTCACCTAATAGTTATTGGTGATGGGTCAATCAATGAGTGGACAACTCTTATCCAATGATTCTCTAATCATGGTGCACCTAATTTTGATCTCTAATTCATGAATCTCATCGTATCCAAAATATTGATCCACTCCTTAGTTAAGTTAGACTCACCATTTGCATAAATTGGATTTCTGATTGAGTTTCTCACCATATCCAAAATATTGAGCCCAAACCATCTTTCAATCCATAGCATCCAATGCCTAATAGATATGGTTGCATCTTTTTGGTGCAACTGAGCCAGTGTAACCAGCCAAGAACAATCAACTTCAGAAAGGGCCCGCACATCTACAATGGTGGAAAATCAATTGACTTAATTTTTTCTTAGGGAGATTCAATTTAGGTCTCTTAGACTTGACTCAGTCATAATGATTATGATAAGCCTAGTGGCATGGGTTAGCTTGAACTATTAGCCACCTCAAATCAAAACTGGGTTGACACAAATGGCCAGATAAGTGAGACCGGTGGAAGGGATATGCCATTAACTTGATAAGAATGCATTCAGGTCGAGTAGGTTCCAATTAAAAATCAATCGATCGTATCTGCCAAACCTATCTTAGACACCAAATTATGGAACCAGAACTAATCAAATTAGCCTACAATCCAAGCTCGAACCATGGAGCCAAATTAGATCTTAGTTGGATCGATGACATGTGGCTGTGGGGCGACCTTGACCCAAACTTACAACTATTAGGTTGGTCAATTCTAAGCAGTCTTGATCCCACCTAACTAACTCTTGATTCAGTTTGATCAACCACTAGACCTAATTAATCTATCCAAGCGCAAACCTAATTTTATGAAAATATCTTAGATCTAAAAATTCTCAATTTTAGACCTAATTAGTTTCATAATCTTAATTCTTAATTAAGTTTGGATTCATAGACAAAAAAATATGTATCAAAATCTTAGGATTTTAGGATTTAAGATTTTGCGAAAAAATAAGTTTTGATTTCTAATTAAGGATGAACGTGCAGCACCCCTATATGCCATAAGAACTGATAAGTGGTAAAAATATACTAATAAAAATATTAAATTATAAAATAAATTAATCTATTTCTTTAGAAATTGATACTTTTATTAATCTTATATAGGAAAGAAGGCCACTAATATAAAGATCTTATTTTTCTGGTTTAGATGAAATAAATTTCAGGCAAAACGGACTTCAAACGAGCCCAAAATTGAATTTCAAAAAAAAAAAAAATGGTTTGGTTCAAACCAGTTCAGAAAATCGGCTCAGCAGACCGTCCGATTCGACCGCATCAACAGACCAACCCGCCAATGCAGTGCTGACGTCAAGATAACGTCAGCATTTTTCACGACGCACGGTGGACCAACTTGAGGGCATTTTAAGAATTTCACATGAAGATGCACGCTCCGATTGGTTGAAGAATGCGGTGGTTCACGCAACACCGAGCTCGTGCATGATCTATAGAGGGCAATTTAGAAATTTTGTCTGATCTGACGGGCACCTTTCATTAAGATTTGATCGGATGGTCGATATGCATGTGCTGACGAATGGCATCCGCAGCTCTCGATCGAGATCTAACGGTTGAGATTCATCCCAATGTTAAACTAAAGATCAGAAGTCTTCTTTCTACACGATCGGATAGCCCAGATTCAATCCAACGATAGATTTGATGGCTAGCATGAATTTCGACTTGATCTGGGATATTTTAAAGAGTTTTTAAGTAATTTTTGGACCGTTTGATCAACATCCAACGGTCAAAATCATCCAGAATCCTAATTTGAGTTATTTTAAGAGTTTTAAACCTAATTTCTAAAGGATTTTAGGGTAGAATCAATTTCCTAGCCTATAAAAACCTATTGTTGCCGTAGAAAAAAAAAGGGGGGAGAGTGAGAGAAAAAAAAAGAGAAAAGGGAGAGAGTCAGAGAAATAAAAAAAAGAGAGAAAGAAGAGAAAGAGAGGAGAGAGGTAGAAAGAGAAGAGAGATTTTTGAGAGAAAAGGAAGGGTTTGTAATTTTTTTTTCCTTCTTCCGACAATCAAGACATCGATCAAGGAGCCTCTTCTTCTTCACCATATTCTCCACACCAAGAGCAACGGACAATCAATTTCAGCAATCAAACAGTCTAATTTCTCTATGCCTTTTATTTTATTTGCTATTTTTGAACTTGTTATTATCAACTAAATTTTCTTTTACTAAGGCTAAGGTGTAGCCACTCTTTTGATGCAATATTTAGTGTGATTTATTTTTAAATTTTATTCATGAGGAGTATATAAATCTGATCTTAATGCTTTTAGATTACTGGCCATCTTCTAATTGATCTGATGAACATAGATGTTACGGACCAAGTACATCTATGTTATTGCTTCTTGATTATATACCTTGTATTATGAATCAAATTAGAATTCATATGCATGCTAGGAATTTTAGTGCGCTTTGGACGCAGCATATTTTAATTAGAGGGTTTCACAAAACTTAATGCATTAATATTTATTTAAATTACACCTAGGACCAAAGGATAATTAATAAATATTGATAGTTTTGCTATGCCTGGACCAAAGGGTAGTGAATAAATTAGGAGACTCCACCGTCACATGAAATAAAATTAATCTAATAACTTGAATATTGTATTGACTGAGTTGGTGAACCGATTGCCTTAGTAATCCATTGCTCTTAAGTTTAAAACCCTAATAATTACACTCTCTCTATTTTCTTAAAATTTTTAATTATTTTTTTATTTTGTTCTTTAATTTCTTATTCTCATAAATCGATCTTCTAAATAAAGCATAGGAAAGAGCTTTTCAGTACTTATTTTTCAATCCTCTAGGGACGATACTCTACTCATTCACTTTATTACTTGATCGACTGGTGCACTTGCCATAGCTATAAATTAGCACGCATCAAGTTTTTGGCACCATTGCCGGGATTGTGTCTAAAATAATATTAAAATTTTGATCCTAGCTTTACTTTAGAAATTTATTTTTAATTTTTATTATTTTTTTTAAAAAAAAAATTATTCAGTGCATGACACGTACTGGACATAGTAACTTACTACCTTTAGATCCAGAAATTGAAAGGACCATTAGAAGACTACAATAAGAAAGAAACATGGCAGCTGAAGATCCTAACGACATCAATCTAGGATTGGATATGGCGATCGAAGGACAGCATGAAGCTATTCGATCCAGTACATCATCCATTAAATGATTACATCACACCATCTATAGCCGATGCAGCTTCGAGCATCAGGAGACCGCCTGTACGAGCAAACAACTTTGAAATAAAATCTAGCGATGATCCAGATGATTCAATCAACTATCCAATTCAGTGGACACGTGCATGATGATCCGAATGCCCATATTTCTAACTTTCTTGAACTTTGTGATACTTTTAAAATTAATGGGGTGTCGGATGATGCTATTAGATTAAGGTTATTTTCCTTTCTCTTTATGGGACAAAGCTAAAAGTTGGCTTCATTCTCTTCCTGTAGGTTCTATCACAACTTGGGATGTCCTAGCCCAAAAATTCTTAGCCAAGTACTTTCCACCTTCCAAGACTGCTAAGATGCGCAACGATATCACTTCTTTTATGCAGATGGACATGGAGACACTATATGAGGCTTGGGAGCATTTCAAGAAACTGCTGAGGAGATGTCCACATCATCAACTATCCCGTATGGCTTCAGGTACAAACTTTCTATAATGGTTTATCTCCTACTAATCGATTCTATGATTGATGCAGCAGCAGGAGGAACCATTAACCAAAAAATGGAGGAAGAAGCCTTCGATCTGATCAATGAGATGGCATCAAATAGCTATCAGTGGCAGACAGAACGCATGATGCCAAAAAGACAAGCAGCTGTGCAAGGAGTAGATTGCGTGCCAACCTTACTAGCTGAAATTGCAGCCCTTAGAGCCGAAGTCAACAACTTAAAGGGAATAGCTATGCATATTTAGAGCATCACCTATGACCTATGTGAAGGAGGACACGATACGAGCAATTGTCAGATAGGTAATCTTTTTGCTAAAGCAACTAAAACAGCTAATTATATTGATATTTTTTTTAGGCCGCAATAAAATAATCCCTACTCCAACACATACAATCAAGGATGGAGGCAGCACCCAAATTTCTCATGGAGCAATCAAAATGTAGCACAATAGCCACCCCCAAAGTTCTAAGTATCTGAAAAGAAGTCCAACATGGAAGAGCTGATGGTCAAATTCATGCAAGACCAAGAAGCAACTATAAAAATTTAGAAGCCAAACTTAGGCAGGACCAAACAGCCGTAATTCAAAACTTGGAGTTGCAAATAGGTCAAATGGCTAAGATAATCTTCGAGAGTTCTCAGGGATCCTTGCCAAGCAACACAGAGACCAATCCAAGAGAGCAAGTCAATGTTATCACCCTAAGAAGTGGTACAAAGCTGAAGGAGCCACATCAAAAGAAAGAGACTGAAGAGCCAATTACAAATAAGGAACAATCAACTAAAATTTGTCAGTCATCAAAACAACCAGTAGATGGATGGTCTCCAGGTATACAATTTGCCGATCCAAATGTGAAGCCCTACGTGCCGCCACTACCATTCCTAAAGAGACAAATACAACATCCAGATAAGGAATTTTCTAACTTTTTCAAAATTTTAAAGAATTTACATATTAATATTCCTTTTGTAGATGCTATTACTCAAATGCCCAGGTATGCCAAGTTTCTCAAAGAAATCCTAACAAATAAGAAAAAGCTGAAGGAGCATGAGAGAATAAATTTGAATGAAGAATGCTTAGCAATACTTCAAAATAAATTACCATAGAAGCTAAAAGATTCAGAAAGTTTTACTATCCTCTGCATTATTGGTGATTGTAGTTTTGATAAAGTTTTATGTGATTTAGGAGCAAGTATTAATCTCATGCCTTTTTCTATTTTCAGGAAGCTAGGTCTAGGAGAACCAAAGCCTACCACTATTACTCTTCAATTAGTCCGACAGATCCATTAAATATCCAAGAGGTATAGTGGAGGATGTCTTGGTAAAGGTAAATAAGTTTATTTTTTCTGTTGATTTTATTGTTCTTGATATGGAAGAAGATTATGATGTACCCCTTATTTTAGGGAGACCCTTTTTAGCTACTGGAGGAGCTTTAATAGATGTTCAACAAGAAAAATTAATTCTTAGAGTCCAAGATGAACAAGTTACTTTTAATGTTTTTAAAGATACTAAACATCCTGATGATAATCAAACTTATTTTTTAATTGATATTATTGATAATTCAGTTATATGAGAATTCTATAGAAAATAGGTTTGAGACTATAAAAGCTAGCAATGTCCAAATTGAAAGAGGACTCGATCAAACATGAAAGTATTTCCAATTGAAGTGGCACCAGATTGATCCACTTTAGAATTCAAAGAAAGTCAAGCTGAAGACTATAAATCAGAACTACTAGATAGGTTGTTTCTTTTCTTTTTAGTTTTGATCATTTTTTTTTCTTTTATTTTTTAGTAATTTATTGTTGCTCTTTTACTGCTCTGGTGTGTATTTTCAATTTTGCAGAAAAATCAATGAGAGCTCAAGCAAAATTTCAAAGCTCCAAAGAACCAGACTGAACCAAATCAGGTGTATTCCTTCCTATCCTTTATTGCACCCTTTATTTTTCTTTCTCCTTTAAGACAATGTAGAATAAGTTAGGAATAAAAATAAAATAATAATAATAATAATAATAATAAAAAAAAAAAAATCATGTGTCAAGAAGAAAATCTTGAGCAAGATAGAACTGGACAAGTGATAAAAGATAGAATTATTTGCTAATGAATGTAACGAGTTAAAGAAGTAGATTAGTTGGTCAACTTTTAGCAGCCTACTTAGGTCATTAAAAGACTATTAGCACTTCTAATTGCACATGCACACTAACAAGGCAAAGTAGGTATTGATTATAAGGCCAACTGAGGATTCAATTATCACTTGAAAATTGGTAATTAATATACATTCTAATCAAAGAAACTTGAATTTAAGGAAAGAGCTACCTGCCTAAAAATAAAGTGCAAAAGATAGAGTATATGTGGATTGCCCAAAGCCTAGTAACTGAGGTCTCTGCACCTAGGTCAAGTGTGAAAATTTACGTAAAACAGTGAAGGAAAGGCCAGGATGCTCAGCACAAAAAAAAAAAAGATAGTGTGAAAGCTACCTTAATTCATGAGTATAAAATTGAGAATGTATAGAAAATTGACCAAAATAGGTGATAAGAGAGGATACTTTTATTCTTTTAATTTAATACTGAAATGCTAAAGTTAGTCATCACGAACACAAGTGCTATAGATCTTTGATGTACTCTAAGAAAGTTTTTAATTGTATTGACTGAAAAATTTGCTTCTGAAGCTCAATGCTTAGTTAGCAGTATTTTCTAAACTTTTTTTGATCCTTTAATCCTAGATTTTATCTTTGTGATGGATAATCTTATTGAAATATGGTATTAAAAAAAACATTGCTAAGGGACTAGCAATGACTAAGTTGTTGGGTCTGATAAGTGGTAAAAATATACTAATAAAAATATTAAATTATAAAATAAATTAATCTATTTCTTTAGAAATTAATATTTTTATTAATCTTATGTAGGAAAGAAGACCACCAATATGAAGATCTTATTTTTCTTGATTCAGATGAAATAAATTTCAAGCAAAACGGACTTCAAACGAGCCCAAAATTGAATTTTAAAAAAAAAAATTGGTTTGGTTCAAATCGGTTCAGAAAATTGGCTCAGCAGACCGTTCAATTTGACTGCATCAGCAGACCGACCCACCGACGCAGCGCTGACGTCAAGATGACATCGGCATTTTTTGCGGCGCACGGTGGACCGACTTGAGGGCATTTTGGGAATTTCACATAAAGATGCATGCTCTGATTGACTGAAGAATGTGGCGGTTCATGCAACACCGAGGCTCGTGCATGATTCTAAAGGAGGGCATAATTTAGGGAATTTTGTCTGATTCCAATGGGCGCCTTTTCACTGAGATTTTATCGGATGGTCGATACACATGCGCTGACGAACGACATCCGTAGCTTCCGATCGAGATCCAACAACTGAGATTCATCCCGACGTTAAACTAAAGATCAGAAACCTTTTTCTACATGATCGAACGGTGCAGATTCAATCCAACAATAGATCCAATGGCTGGCATGAATTTTGATTTGATCTAGGATTATTTTAAAGAGTTTTTAAGTAATTTTTGGACCGTTTGATCAACATCGGACGGCCAGAATTATCGTTTGTCAAATCGGATCAAAATTATCCAAAATCCTAATTTGAGTTGTTTTGAGAGTTTTAAACCTAATTTCTAAAGGATTTTAGGAAAGAATCGATTTCTTAGCCTATAGAAACCTGCTATTGCCGTAGAAAAAAAAAAGGGGGAGAGTGAGAGAAAAAGAAAGAGAAAAGGGAGAGAGTCAGAGAAATAAAAAAAAAAAGAAAAAGAAGAGAAAGAGAGGAGAGAGGTAGAAAGAGAAGAGAGATTTTTGAGAGAAAAGGAAGGATTTGTAATTTTTTTTCTTCTTCCGATAATCAAGACATTGATCAAGGAGTCCTTTCTTCTTCATCAAGTTCTCCACACCAAGAGCAAGGGACAATCAATTTCAGCAATCAAATAGTCTAATTTTTTTATGCTTTTTATTTTATTTACTATTTTTGAACTTGTTATCATGAACTAAATTTTCTTTTACTAAGGCTATGGTGTAGCCACTCTTTTGATGCAATATTTAGTGTAATTTATTTTTAATCTTAAATTTTATTCATGAGGAGTATATAAATTTGATCTTAATGCTTTTAGATTACTGGCTATCTTCTAATTGATCTGATGAACATAGATGTTACAGACCAAGTACATCTATGTTATTGCTTCTTGATTATATACCTTATATTATGAATCAAATTAAAATTCATATGCATGCGAAAATTTTAGTGTGCTTTGGACGTAGCGTATTTTAATTAGAGGGTTTTACAAAACTTAATGCATTAATATTTATTTAAATTACACCTAGACCAAAGGGTAATTAATAAATATTGATAGTTTTGCTATGCCTGGACCAAAGGATAGTGAATAAATTAGGAGACTCCACCATCACATGAAATAAAATTAATCTAATAATCTGAATATTGTATTGACTGAGTTGGTGAACTGATTGCCTTAGTAACCCATTGCTCTTAAGTTTAAAATCCTAATAATTATACTCTCTCTATTTCCTTAAAATTTTTAATTATTTTTTTATTTTATTCTTTAATTTTTTATTCTCATAAATCGATCTTTTAAATAAAGCATAGGAAATAGCTTTTCAGTACTTATTTTTCAATCCTCTAGGGACGATACTCTACTCATTCACTTTATTACTTGATCGACTGGTGCACTGGCCATAGCTATTGATTAGCACACATCAAGAACACCCCATTGAATGAGAGGAGAGGGCTTTTAAACCATGCTTTGTTCTTATAACTGGATGGCCAAGGGGAACACCTTAATCAAAAATATAATTGAAACTACAAAACTAGTTAGATCTAGATTATATATCACATATATAATTAATGATCTAACTAATACATGCTTTGCATACATCTCATGTTTTAACACTAAATTAAACATGCATATTTTTTAGATCTAAAATATCATATATAATATCTAAAAAATAGATTTAAATTTGATCGTATTAAAATAAAACTATTCTAGATAATTTATAGAACTATTCTACAACTAGTCTGAACATGCATCTTTCCATATCACATATGAATAAATCAAAAATTAAAAATTTTATTTTTTTTTAGATCTGATTAAAATAATTATAATATTAAAAAAATAAAAATTAGATAGATCTAAAATTATATTTAATCTAATTAACAACATGATTATACTAGACTACATAAAGAACTATTCTATTCCCAGTCTAGTCATGCATCTCATACATATTAGATCTAAATGATTTAATTTTATTTTTTTAAATTTATATATAATTACATCTGATGTGACATCTAAAATCTTTTAATATTAAATTTTAAAAAAAAATAGATCTAAAATAGATCTGAAGAACTGCAACTTGGCTCTGATACCAGTTGAAGGAAAAACCTGTTTTCTCGGCACAGGATCGTTTAGATCTGATTGAATCTGAAGAAATATTTTAAAATTTTTTTTCTAAAATTTGAATTAGATCTGAGACTTCTCAAATCTAATCATAGATGTATGATATTAAAAGTTAAAATTAAAATTAAATTAAATTAAATTAAATTTTAAGTACCTAATTTGGTAATCTAATTATCCTATGATGATCCTATTGATTCCTGAGGTTCTGGAAGGAGCCATGCATGCACCTAGCCTCTACCATTATCCACTCAGGTAGGATCTGAACATCTTCTCCTCATGAATCTCTCCTTCAAAAATTAGATCTGGATCTGATTTGAAAAGCCTTCAAAATAACTTCTGAGGATAACTTGTTCGTCTCACGAACACCGTCGCATAGATGATGAATCTTGTGGTAAAAACATTGGACCTTCAACTCAGATTTATGCATAACCTTTTAGGAATGTATAAAAGAGGGAGAGAGAGGATATAGGGGGCATGGATATCATAGGGAAGGCTCCTTTGGGTGTGAAAAAAATAAATTACTTTAAGGCAATTTTGTGAGAAGAGTTCTTATACAAGACATAACACCATAAAGAGTCCCTTTTTGACCAAAAACATTATTAATTAAACCATTGGGACTCTTGAACCTGATCTTTATGAAAAACCTTAGATCCAATCTAGTTTTAATGACAATAATCCATCTAGAAGGTGGCAGCATGAAAGGATAAGGAAGAGTCCATGTAAATCTAGGACTCTTCCCTCAAGAGTTTGATCCAAATCAAACTCTATCAAAACTTAGTCTTAGCACCTCTAAAAATCATGAATGTTGCACACCCAAAGCGTAACTTGTGCCCTATCTCATATCCAAAAATTAGAGTAAAATAATTTCTAAAGAATTTTCTAAAATTCTCTGATCATGTGACTTTTAATTCTCTCAATTGGGTAAACTATTGACCCTAGTCCAATTGCACTAGGAATGAATTTAATTTTTATAATTAATCTGATCTAAAATTATTTCAGTCAGATGAAAATAAACTCATTCAAGATATAGAAATGAGTAAAATCAAATTTGACTCAGTTGCGATGAATTAGAAAGATTACAAAAAGAGAAAGTCAGGCTCAATCGTGTGCTAGCATGATTACCTTGAACCTGATTAGATCTAATCCAAATCAATCGAACTAGGTTAGCTCAATTGATGACATCCAGACTCAAACACTTATTTGTGTGACCTAGTTAGATTTAGATCCATATGGTAATGAGACATGTTGTGATCTCCATCATTGACATCATCAAAATATCTTTCGATGGATCAGAACTTTTTTTATTCATACAATTAGAATTATCAACCATCAAAATCATTCTAATTACTTCCAAAATCCACCAGTAACACCTAGCAGTATATGGTGGCAACCCATCATAACTAAAAATGAACCTCTCAATGCAGCTACCTGTGTGATTGGGTTCTTCTATCTTGAGCTCCGACAGGATTAGGGTTAAGGTGAACTTGTCAAACCCAATATCCATCATATGAATTAATCATTCGATTCGTGTCCTTTGTGAAACCTTTATAGAAACTCTTTCTATCATCTTCACTCTGCCATGGCCTAGGATTATGGACTCAATTCTCATGATCATCATAGGGCTACTACTCATCTATCGAGGTAGATAGATTCTTATTGGTGCAATTGAATTCCTACAATGAACATACTATAGCCAATATACACCTCAGGATTCTGAATGGCTAGGAGATTGAGTTATGGTGTAGTCAAACTACAACACCCTCAAGATGAATTTTCGATGCACCTCAGATCAAAGAAGTAGACACACTACTGTAATATCGAGCCAGTCATTGACGAGAAGGTAGACTTTCTTATAAATTTTTGAGGTGGTCACGCTCAGTGCCTTCGTTCTCTGACGAGTACCTATACTCTCGCTCTAGTGTCTCCACACCATAGACTCAAGACTCATCTACTCAAAGAAAGTGATCGTACACCAACCATCTAGATCAATCATCATCCTCATAATGATCCTACAATCGGAAGTAGTTTATGAGTTAATTATAAAAATTCATGTCTTAGATTTTTAACTCTTTGAAAATATGAGTTGTCATTACCATTAACTCAAAGGATGTATCACATACACTTTCTATACACACTATGATAAAAAATGATCTTTTATTAATTTATAGTCAAAATTATAAAATTATCCTTAGAAGTGTATTATAAGTGTTAGCCAATCTGGCTTCTAGGACACACATCTAACAGTAGTTGATCAAGCCATGCCTTTAACGAGGACCAAATTGACTTGATTTGTGGCTATGCGGTCGAACCAAAAATTGCTAGGTTGATCAAATTAAAACTAATAAATCAGATGGTATCTAAGATTAGTCTGACAGCTCAGACTAGTGATTTTAATTGGGAGGTACTCGCACTAATTTGATCTTTGATGAGTTAATGGTATATCCCTTCCACTGATCTCACTTACTTGGCCATCTTGGTGAATTAGACTTTGATTGGACCACTTGATGAATTGGGCTCATCCATGTCGATTAGGTAAATCAGTTTGATTGATTTAGGTGCTCCTAATGCCAGTTTTAATTAGGTCCTTATTGATCTGACTTGGTGAAGTCAATGGAAGGATCTAAATTAGCTGGTCAATTTTTTTTAAAATTGGTTAATAAAATCCTCTAAAATTAATAGATCCTTAAAATGATAAAGTTATGGTGATAACTAAGTCATAGCCTCCCATTAAATTGAGTGATAACTGATCTATTAGTTTAATAATCATTGGAGGTCTAAAGTTTTGGTGCTTATTAACTAATAAAATTATCATTCATAGTACAATAATTTGGTTGTATCTTTCTAATGGTGGTCTGGTTGGCCGATCAAAGTCGGGCCTGATCATTCGTTGCTCTGATACACCAAATATGGTCATATTAATGGTTGGACCTAACTGGATCTTTTCAGTGAAGGCCAAACCCTACTAATTAGATTTTTGGGATAAAAATTAAATTATTAGAAGTTGTTTGGTGAAATAATTGATTATGAACCTACCTATACGTGCACATGGATTGACCAACCAAAGTTGGGCTCGTGATTCATACAATTAGAGTTATCGATCATCAAAATCATTCTAATTGCTTCCAAAATCCATCAGTAACTCCTAGCAGTATATGGTGGCAACCCATTATAACTAAAAATGAATCTCTCGATGCAGCTACCTATGTGATTGGGTTCTTCTATCTTGAGCTTCAATAGGATTAGGATTAAGGTGAACTTGTCAAACCCAATATCCATCATATGAATTAATCATTTGATTTGTGTCCTTTGTGAAACCTTTATAGAAACTCTTTCTATCATCTTCACTCTACCATGGCTCGGGATTATGGACTTGGTTCTTGTGATCATCATAGGGCTACTCCTCATCTACCGAGGTAGATAGATTTCTTATTGATGTAGTTCAATTCCTACAATGAATGTACTATAGCCAATATATACCTCAGGATTCTGAATGGCTAGGAGATCGAGTAGTGGTGTAGTCAAACTACAACACCCTCAAGGTGAATTTCTGATGCACCTCAGATCAAAGAAGCAGACATACTACTATAATATCGAGCCAGTCATCGACGAGAAGGTAGACTTTCTTATAAATTTTTGAGGTGGTCACGCTCAGTGCGTTCGTTCTTTAACGAGTATCTATACTCTCGCTCCAGTGTCTCCACACCATAGACTCAAGACTCATCTACTCAAACAAAGTGATTGTACACCAACCTTCTAGATCAATCACCATCCTCATGATGATCCTATAGTCGGAAGCAGTTTATGAGTTAATTATAAAAATTCATGTCTTAAATTTTTAACTCTTTGAAAATATGAGTTGTCATTACCATTAACTCAAAGGATGTATCACATACACTTTAAATATACACTATGATAGAAAATAATTTTTTTTTTAATTTATAGTCAAAATTATAAAATTATCCTTAGAAGTGTATTATAAGTGTTAGCCAATCTGGCTTTTAGGGCACACATCTAACAGTAGTTGATCAAGCCATGCCTTTAACGAGGACCAAATGGACTTGATTTGTGGCTATGCGGTCGAACCTAAAATTGCTACGTTGATCAAATTAAAACTAATGAACTAGATGGTGTCTAAGATTAGTCTGGCAGCTTAGACCAGTGATTTTAATTGGGAGCTACTCACACTAATTTGATCTTTGATGAGTTAATGG
Organism: Cocos nucifera; assembly: GCA_006176705.1. NCBI lineage: Eukaryota > Viridiplantae > Streptophyta > Magnoliopsida > Arecales > Arecaceae > Cocos > Cocos nucifera. The sequence continues at coordinate 87,634 of QRFJ01004929.1, read as the reverse complement.
TATATCCCTTCCACCGATCTTGCTTACTTGGCCATCCTAGTGAATTATATTTTGATTGGATCACTTGGTTATTTGGACTCATCCATGTCAATTAGGTAAATCAGTTTGATTGATTTAGGTGCTCCTAATGCCAGTTTTAATTAGGTCCTTATTGATCTGATATGGTGAAGTCAATGGAAGGATCTAAATTAGTTGGTCAATTTTTTTTAAAATTGGTTAATAAAATCCTCTAAAATTAATAGATCCTTAAAATGATAAAGTTATGGTGATAACTAAGTCATAGGCTCCCATTAAATTGAATGATAACGAATCCATTAGTTTAATAATCATTGAAGGTCTAAAGTCCTGGTGCTTATTAACTAATGAAATTATCATTCATAGTATGATAATTTGGTTGTATCTTTCTAATGGTGGTCAGGTTGGCCGATCAAAGTCGGGCCTGATCATTTGTTGCTCTGATACACCAAATATGGTCATATTAATAGTTGGACCTATCTGGATCTTTTCAGTGAAGGACAAACCCTACTGATTAGATTTTTGGGATAAAAATTAAATTATTAGAAGTTGTTTGGTGAAATAAATAATTATGAACCTACCTATAGGTGCACATGGGTTGACCAACCAAAGTTGGGCTCGTGATTCATACAATTAGAATTATCGATCATCAAAATCATTCTAATTGCTTCCAAAATCCATCAAAAACACCTAGTAGTATATGGTAGCAACCCATCATAACTAAAAATGAATCTTTCGATGTACCTACCTGTGTGATTGAGTTCTTCTATCTTGAGCTTCAATAGGATTAGGGTTAAGGTGAACTTGTCAAACCCAATATCCATCATATGAATTAATCATTTAATTTGTGTCCTTTGTGAAACCTTTATGGAAACTCTTTCTATCATCTTCACTCTACCATGGCTCGGGATTATGGACTCGATTCTCATGATCATCATAGGGCTACTCCTCATCTGTCGAGGTAGATAGATTTCTTATTGGTGCAGTTCAATTCCTACAATGAACGTACTATAGCCAATATACACCTCAGGATTTTGAATGGCTAGGAGATCGAGTTATGGTGTAGTCAAACTACAACACCCTCAAGGTGAATTTCTGATGCACCTCAGATCAAAGAAGCAGACACACTACTGTAATATCAAGCCAGTCATCGATGAGAAGGTAGACTTTCTTATAAATTTTTAAGGTGCTCACGCTCAGTGCGTTCGTTCTCTAACGAGTACCTATACTCTCGCTCTAGTATCTCCACACCATAGACTCAAGACTCATCAACTCAAAGAAAGTGATCGTACACCAACCTTCTAGATCAATCACCATCCTCATGATGATCCTACAGTCGGAAGCAGTTTATGAGTTAATTATAAAAATTCATGTCTTAAATTTTTAACTCTTTAAAAATATGTGTTGTCATTACCATTAACTCAAAGGATGTATCACATACACTTTAAATACACACTGTGATAGAAAATAATCTTTTATTACTTTATAGTCAAAATTATAAAATTATCCTTAGAAGTGTATTACAAGTGTTAGCCAACCTGGCTTCTAGGGCACACATCTAATAGTAGTTGATCAAGCCATGCCTTTAACGAGGACCAAATGGATTTGATTTGTAAAATCAGATCTAAATCTGATTGGTGGAAATAGAGTTCCTTGGATTCCTCCTTAGATGGCACCTAAGATCAGTCAATCTTTGTTCTTAGGAGAAGTCTAATCGGAATCCAAAAAGGAGATGGAGTCCCTGTCCAATAGGGACTGCTGGGCGCCTCCAGCTTGGGCACATGCCAAGGGTGGCGTGCACCCTCCTCCTTGCCAGATTTTGGCAGGGGGACAAGACCTCACCAGCTTTCTAATAGGTGCGTGATACGTGGACAAAAGTCAAAGTGTCAATGGTCAACATTTGACCAGTCAAAGGTCAACTTTTGACCATAGTCAAAGGACAAAAAATGGAAGGTGACCAAAAATGGCATGTATTGTCTTACAAAATAAGATAACCCTTTTCTGACTTTGACAAACTCTAGTCAGACTAAGTGAAGGCCTCTGATCGAGCACAAACTCCTTTGGCTCAGTCAGGATAACTATTTATGATAGTAAAAGAAGAACGTTAGGTTCAATCGAGTGCTAGCACGATTTTCTTGAACTTAATTGAATCTCGTTCAGATCAATTAAACTGGATCAGTTCAATTGACGATCACCATATTCAAACCCTTGTTTGTGTGACTTAGTTAGATTTAGTTCTGTATGGTAATGGGATATGTCATGATCTCTATCATCGACATCATCGAAATTTCTTTCGATGGATCAGAACTCTTCTGATTCGAACAGTTAGAATGATTGATCATCTAAATCATTCTAATTACTCCCAAAATCCACCAATGATACCTAGCAGTATATGGTGGCAACCCATCAGAGCTAAATGTGAACCTTTTGGTGCAGCTACTTGTGTGATTAAGTTCTTCTATCTTGAGCTCCGATCAGATTAGGGTTAAGGTGAACTCGTCAAACCCTAATCTCTGTCATATGATGTAATCATTCGATTCTAGTCCGATGTGAAAACCTAAGTAGAAAATCTTTCTATTATTTCACTCTGCCATGGCCATGGGCTTTTGGACTTGATTCTCATGATCATCATAGGGCTGCTCCTCTACCATTGAGGTAGATAAATTCCTTCTTAATGCAATCTAGTTCCTACAATGAATATGCTAGAGCCAACATACACCTTAGGATTTCGTATGGCTAGGAGATCGAGTTATGGTGTAGTCAAACTATAACACCCTCAAGGTGAACTGCCGATGCACCTCAGATCAAAGAATCAGACACATCACTGCAGCATTGAGTTAGTCATTGATGAGAAGGTAGACTTCCTAATGACTACTCAAGGTGGTCATGCTCAGTGCCCTCATTCTCTAATGAGTACCTATACTCTTGCTCCGATGTCTCTATACCATAGACTCAAGACTCATCTACTAAAGAGAAGCAATTGTACACCAACCTTTCGGATCAATCACCATCCTCGTGATGATCCTATGGTCGAGAGCATTTTATGAGTTAATAATGATTATTCATGTCTTAAATTTTTAACTTTTGAAAATATGAATTATCATTACCATTAACTCAAACGATGTATCACAGACACTAAATACACATATATGATAGAAAATAATCCATTTTATTAATTTTTAGTCAAAATTATAATTTTGCCCCTAGAAGTGTATTACAAGTGTCAGCCAATTCTGGCTTCTAGGGCACATATATCTAACACTATTTTCTTAAAATTTTTAATTATTTTTTTTATTTTATCCTTTAATTTCTTATTCTCATAAATCGATCTTCTAAATAAAGCATAGGAAAGAACTTTTTAGTACTTATTTTTCAATCCTCTAGGGGGTGATACTCTACTCATTCACTTTATTACTTGATCGACTGGTGCACTTGCCATAGCTATAAATTAGCACGCATCAAGTTTTTGGCGCCGTTGCCGGAGATTGTCTAAAATAATATTAAAATTTTGATCCTAGCTTTACTTTAGAATTTTATTATTTTTATTATTTTATTTTTTTTAAAAAAAATTTATTCAGTGCATGATACGTACTGGATATAGTAACTTACTACCTTTAGATCCAAAAATTGAAAGGACCATTAGAAGACTACAATAAGAAAGAAACATGGCAGCTGAAGATCCTAACGACATCAATCTAGGATTGGATATGGCGATCGAAGGACAGCATGAAGCTATTCGACCAGTACATCATCCATTAAACGATTACATCACACCATCTGTAGTCGATGCAGCTTCGAGCATCAGAAGACTGCTAGTGCGAGCAAACAACTTCGAAATAAAATCGGTGATGATCCAGATGATTTAATCAACTATCCAATTCAGTGGATATGTGCATGATGATCCGAAAGCCTATATTTCTAACTTTCTTTAACTTTGTGATACTTTTAAAATATTTGGGGTGTCGGATGATGCTGTTAGATTAAGGTTATTTCCTTTCTCTTTATGGGATAAAGCTAAAAGTTGGCTTCATTCTCTTCCTGCAGGTTCTATCATAACTTTGGATGTCCTAGCCCAAAAATTCTTAGCCAAGTACTTTCCACCTTCCAAGACTTCCAAGATGCGCAACGATATCACTTCTTTTATGCAAATGGACATGGAGACACTATATGAGGCTTGGGAGCATTTTAAGGAATTGCTAAGGAGATGTCCACATCATCAACTACCCATATGACTTCAGGTACAAACTTTCTATAATGGTTTACCTCCTATTAATTATTCTATGATTGATGCAGCAGCAGGAGGAACCATTAACCAAAAAATGAAGGAAGAAGCCTTCGATCTGATCGATGAGATGGCATCAAATAGCTATTAGTGGCAAACAGAATGCATGATGCCAAAAAGACTAGCAGTTGTGCAGGGAGTAGATTGCGTGCCAACCTTACTAGCTAAAATTGCAGTCCTTAGAGCCAAAGTCAACAACTTGAAGGGAACAGCTATGCATATTTAGAGCATTACTTATGACCTATGTCGAGGAGCACACGATACGAGTAATTGCCAGATAGGTAATTTTTTGCTAAAACAACTGATACAGCTAATTATGTTGGTAATTTTTTTAGGCCACAACAAAACAATCCCTACTCCAACACATACAATCAAGGGTGGAGGCAGCACCCAAATTTCTTATGGAGTAATCAAAATGCAGCACAACAGCCACCCCCGAGGTTCCAAGTACCTAAAAAGAAGTCCAACATGGAAGAGCTGATGGTCAAATTTATGCAAAACCAAGAAGCAACTATAAAAAATTTAGAAGCCAAACTTAGACAGGACCAAGCAGCAGCAATTCAAAATTTAGAGATACAAATAGATCAAATGGCTAAGATATTCTCCGAGAGACCTCAAGGATCTTTGCCAAGTAATACGAAGACCAATCCAAGGAAGCAAGTCAATGCTATCATCCTAAGAAGTGGTACAAAGCTGGAGGAGCCACATCAGAAGAAAGAGACTGAAGAGCCAACTACAAATAAGGTACCATTAACTAAAATTCGTCAGTCACCAAAATAACCAGCAGATGGATGGTCTCCAGGTATATGGTTTATCGATCCAAATGTGAAGCCCTATGTACCACTACTACCATTCCCAGAGAGACAACTACAGCATCCAGATAAGGAATTTTCTAATTTTTTTAAAATATTAAAGAATTTACATATTAATATTCCTTTTGTAGATGCTATCACTCAAATGCCTAGGTATGCCAAGTTTCTCAAAGAAATCCAAACAAATAAGAAAAAGCTGAAGGAGCATGAGAGAATAAATTTGAATGAAGAATGCTCAGCAATACTTCAAAATAAATTACCACAGAAGCTAAAAGATCTAAGGAGTTTTACTATCCCTTGCATTATTGGTGATTGTAGTTTTGATAAAGTTTTATGTGATTTAGGAGCAAGTATTAATCTCATTTCTTTTTCTATTTTCAGTAAGCTGGGTCTAGGAGAACCGAAGTCTACCACTATTACTCTTCAATTAGCCAATAGATTCATCAAATATCCAAGAATATAGTGGAGGATGTCTTAGTAAAGGTAAACAAGTTTATTTTTTCTATTGATTTTATTGTTCTTGATATGAAAGAAGATTATGATATACCCCTTTTTTTAGGGAGACCCTTTTTAGCTACTGGAGGAGCTTTAATAGATGTTCAATAAGAAAAATTAATTCTTAGAATCTAAGATGAATAAGTTACTTTAAATATTTTTAAAAATACTAAATATCCTGATGATAATCAAACTTTTTTTCTAATTGATATTATTGACAATCCATTATATGAGAATTTTGTAGAAAATAGGTTTGAGACTATAACAGCTAGCAATGTCCAATTGAAAAAGGGCTTGATCAAACATGAAAGTATTCCAATTGAAGTGGCACTAGATTGATCCACTTCAGAACTCAAAGAAAGTCAAGCTGAAGACTATAAATTAGAACTATTAGATATGTTGTTTCTTTTCTTTTTAGTTTTGATCATTTTTCTTTTCTTTTATTTTTCAGCAACTTGTTGTTGCTCTTTTACTGCTTTGGTGTGTATTTTTAATTTTGCAGAAAAAAATCAATGAGAGCTCAAGCAAAATTTCAAAGCTCCAAAGAACCAGATCGAACCAAATCAGGTATATTCCTTCCTATCCTTTATTGCATCCCTTATTTTTCTTTCTTCTTTAAGACAATGTAGAATAAGTTAAAAAAAAAAAAAACCATGTATCAAGAAGAAAATCTTGAGCAAGATAGACTGGACAAGTGATAAAAGATAGAATTATTTGCTAATGAATGTAACAAGTTAAAGAAGTAGATTAGTTGGTCGACTTTTAGCAGCCTACTTAGGTCATTAAAAGACTATTAGCACTTCTAATTGCACATGCACACTAACAAGGCAAAGTAGGTATTGATTATAAGGCCAATTGAGGACTCAATTATCACTAAAAATTGATAATTAATATACATTCTAATCAAAGAAACTTGAATTTAAGGAAAGAGCTACCTACCTAAAAATAAAGTGCAAAAGATAGAGTATATGTGGATTGCCCAAAGCCTAGTAACTAGGTCTCTGCACCTAGGTCAAGTGTAGAAATTTACATAAAACAATGAAGGAAAGGCTAGGATGCTCAACACAGCAAAAAAAAAAAAAAATGGGGTGTAGTATGAAAGCTACCTTAATTCATGAGTATAAAATTGAGAATGTATAGAAAATTGACCAAAATAGGTGATAAGAGAGGATACTTTTATCCTTTAATTTAATATTGAAATGCTAAAGTTAGTCATCATGAACACAATTGCTATAGATCTTTGATGTACTGAAAGAAAGTTTTTAATTATATTGACTACAAAATTTACTTCTGAAGCTCAATGCTTAATTAGCAGTATTTTCTAAACTTTTTAATCTTTAGTCCTAGATTTTATCTTTTTGATGGATAATCTTATTGAAATATGGTATTAAATAAAATATTGCTAAGGGACTAGCAATGACTAAGTTGGGGGGTGTGATAAGTGGTAAACATATACTAATAAAAGTATTAAATTATAAAATAAATTAATCTATTTCTTTAGAAATTGATATTTTTATTAATCTTATGTAGGAAAGAAGGCCACCAATATGAAGATCTTATTTTTCTGATTCAGATGAAATAAATTTTAGGCAAAACGGACTTCAAACAAGCCCATAATTGAATTTCAAAAAAAAAAAAGAGAGCTGGTGCGTTCAAACCAGTTCAAAAAAATTGGCTCAGCAGACCGTCCGGTTCGAGCACACTAGCAGACCAACCCACTGACATAGCGCTGATGCTAGGCTGACGTCAGCACTTTTCATGATGCATGATGGACCGAATTAAGGGCATTTCGAGGATTTCACATGGAGAAGCGTGCTTCGATTGGCTGAAGAATGCAGCAGTCCATGCAATACTGGGCTCACGCATGATCTACAGAGGGCAATTTGAAAATTTTGTCTAATTCGATGGACGCCTTTCACTGTGATTTGATCAAACGGTCGAAACGTATGTACTGACGAATGGCATCTGCAGCTCCCGATTGAGATCCAATGGTTGAGATTCATCTCGACTTTAAACTAAAGATCAGAAGCCTTCCTGTGCGCGATCTGACAGCCTAGATTCAATCCAATGATTGATCCAACGGCTACTATGAATTTTGACTTGATCTGAGAAATTTTAAAGGATTTTTAAGCAATTTTTGGACCATTTGATCAACATCCAATGGTCAAAATCATCCAAAGTCCTAATTTGAATTGTTTTGAGAGTTTTAAACCTAATTTTCAAGGAATTTCCATGAAAAATCCATCCTCTTAGTCTATAAAAATAGAGGGCTACCTGCTGTTGCCGAAGGAGAGAAGGGAGAGTGGGAGAAATTAAAAAAAAGGAGAGTAATAAAAAAAAAGGAGAGAGAAAGAGGGGAGACAGTAAAAAAAAAGAAAAAGAAAAAGAAAAAGAAGAGAAAGATAGGAGAGATGTAGAAAGAGAAGAGGGATTTTTGAGAGAAAGGAAAGGGGTTTTAATTTTTTTTTCTTTCGACAATCAGAATAGTGATCAAGGAGCTTCTTCTTCTTCACCAAGTTCTCCACACCAAGAGCGATGGACAATCAATTTCAGCAATCAAAAAATCTAATTTTTTTATGCTTTTTATTTTATTTGTTGGTTTTGAACTTGTTATCATGAACTAAATTTTCTTTTACTAAGGCTAAGGTGTAGCCACCCTTTTGATGCAATATTCAATATGATTTATTTTTAATCTTAAATTTTATTCATGAGGAGTATATAAATCTAATCTTAATGCTTTTAGATTACTAGCCATCTTCTAATTGATCTAATGAACATAGATGTTACGGATCAAGTACATCTATGTTATTGCTTCTTGATTATATACCTTGTATTATGAATTACATTAGAATTCATATGCATGCAGGAATTTTAGTGTGCTTTGGATGCAGGGTATTTTAATTAGAGGGTTTCACAAAACTTAATGCATTAATATTTATTTAAATTACACTTGGACCAAAGGATAATTAATAAATATTGATAGTTTTGCTACGCCTGGACCAAAGGATAGTGAATAAATTAGGAGGTTCCATTGTCACATGAAATAAAATTAATCTAATAATCTGAATATTGTATTGACTGAGTTGATGAATCAATTGCCTTAGTAATACATTGCTCTTAAGTTTAAAACCCTAATAATTACACTCTCTCTATTTTATTAAAAGTTTTAATTATTTCTTTATTTTATCTTTTAATTTCTTATTCTCATAAATCGGTCTTCTAAATAAAGCATAGGAAAGAACTTTTCAGTACCTATTTTCCAATCCTCTAGGGATGATACTCTACTCATTCACTTTATTATTTGATCGACTGGTGCACTTGCCATAGCTATAAATTAGCATGCATCAGACATGCCTAACGTTTGATAATATACGAATGATTCCATCATACATCCTCATCCTGATAGAGCCAACTCTAGCTACTTTGCATGAGTGATCATCTCCAAGACTGATACTTTCACCATCGACCTTCTGGTAGATAGCAAACCACTTTTGATGAAAAGTATAGTGATATGAGCATGCTGAATCTAATATCCATATAGTATCGCACTCTATGGATCTATCTGATACAACACCAGGTCTTCTCTACTACTTACAGAAGCTGTATCACCTTCCTTGCTGGCCTTCTCTTTTTTTTATCTCAAAAGGACACAATCTCTCCTCAGGTGTTTAGATTGATGATATTTATAACATTTCAATATTATCTTCCTCTGATCTCGAGATTTTGACTTGCCCTTGGATTTTTCTCTTGCCTTCTTCTTTGATCTTCCCATACGATTTTTGTTCATAGCCAAAATCTCAGACTTAGGGTCTCCCTTGCAGATCTTTTTTCTTTGCTCATTTGATCTGAGCACACCAACAATCTCTTCATAGTTTAGGGTTTTCTTTTCATAAACTAAAGTTATTGTGAGACCATCATATGAACCTGGGAGAGAACATAATAGCAGCAACACCTGATCCTCCTCATTGATCTTCATATCCAAACTCATCACCTCAAAACACACCTGATTAAACCTTTGGATATATGTGATAAGATCTCTGCCTTTAGGTATCCTCAGACTATACAACTATTTCTTCAACCATAGCTTATTGGTCATGTTCTTCCCCATGTATGTGTTCTCCAATCTCTCCCAAAGCCCCTTACTGTAGTCTCTGTGCAAACCTCAAGCAAAACATGATCGGCCAAGTACATCCGAATTATGCTAAAAGCAATTTTCTCCAACTCTTTTCAATCCTCAACACTGATCTTTTTCGATCTTTCTTTTGTCAAGACCTTGTAGATTCTCTGCTGAACCAATAAGTTCTTTACTCTTTGCTATCATAGGATAAAGTTTTTCTTGCCATTGAACTTCTCAAAATCCACTTTGAATCCACTTGATCCTATGACTTCAAACAAGTCAAGAATAAATTCCTAACACCCTTCATGATCACACACACCAGCAAAACTACCCTTCAAAAAAGATCTAACTAGCCCTAGATCCTCTTTCCAAACTTCTATATCATCATTCCTTCGTGTAAACAATCTCCACCTCAATCTAGAGACAACCATGAAGCAAATAATAAGTTTTAGGATAAAACCTGGTGCAATAGATTTTGGATGTAGTAAACCCTAGGTGTCTTCCTTTCTTCCGTGCAACACCACTCTGATACCAATTATTGGGAATACGCGCTCTTCCCACACAAATCGACATGGCCACTGATGATCAGCCAAGCAATAAGGAAGAACCTCTCAAAGATTATTGTGGAAGCATGATCAAACAATTTAAGGAATAGAGAAGAAGAGAAGAAGAGATTTTCTGGTGAAAAGAGCTTTTATTAAGTATATCTCCGACTTCTACAATCTTGACCTATTTTTAGTATATATACTTTACAAAGGATCAAGCCCAAGCTCATAAAAAAACTTTCCAAATCAAAACAATCTACATACACAAAATGACATACCCATACCTCGATAGGTCATCCATGAAGGTTATGAAGTAGATGTGAGCTTAGAAGTGGCACTCTTAAGTCTTGAAAATATGAGGAGATAGGTCATGAAAAGATAGGAGCGAGTCAAAAGAGAAATCAGCTCTTCTTGTAAAGTTCAGAAACTAGATCGGCTCACCCTGAGACTGAGCCGGCTAACCTGCGACTGGGTCGGCTCAGTCTATCGTAGGTTAGTCGGCTTAGTCCCAAACTGAGCCGACCCAGTTGTATACCATATCTGTAGTTCCAAAAATATTGCTCTTTATCTAGATTTTTTTCTGAGACCTAGCCGACCCAGTCCTGGACAGAGCCAGCCCAGTTTCCAACTTAGCTGGCTCAATCTTAGGGTGAGTCGGCCCAATTTCTGAACTTTGCTAGGAGAGCTGATTTCTCTCCTAGCTTGCTCCCATCTTACCATGACCTATCTCCTCATATTTTCAAGATTCGAGAGTGCCACTTTTGAGCTCACATCTACTTCATAACCTTCATGGATGACCTATCGAGGTATGGGTATGTCTATTTAATGAAGCATAAATTGAAGACATTTGAAATATTCAAACTATTCCATAATGAGGTAGAAAAGTAAACTGAAAAGAGTATTAAAACTCTTTGATCTGATGGATGGGGTGAGTACCTTTCTAGTAAATTTTTGACATATCTTGATGAGAATGGGATTCTCTCCCAATAAACTTCTCTTGAAAAATCATAGCATAATGGTGTGTCTAAAAGAAGAAATCAGACCTTATTGGACATGGTTCGATTCATGATGGGGTTTGCCAGTCTGCCTATCTTCTAATGGGGATATGCACTCGAGTCAGCTTGTTATATTTGGAATAGGGTGTCGAGTAAGTATATCTCTAAAATGCCATATGAGATATAGAAAGGACGTAAGCCAGTACTCTCGCACCTTAGGGTTTGGAGGTATTCGACTTATGTCAAACATTTAGCAATGGACAAGCTCGACCCTAGGCCTGACAAGTATAGCTTTATAGGATATCCAAAAAAGATCAAATGATATTACTTCTACCTAGCTAATGAACAAAAGATGTTTGTCAGCTTTAAGGCAGTCTTTTTAGAAAAGAAGTTTCTTAGTGAAGGGACTAATGCCTCTAAGGTCGAGCTTGAGGAAGTTCGATAGGTAAAAAAATTGACATAAGTAGCTAAACCTGAACCAAATTTGATTCAATTAGACCCGGATCCTACTGAACCTATACCCTTAAGGCGATCTGATAGAATACCATGTCAGTTGGACAGATACTATGGTTTCTTAGTTTGCGATGGTGATCCTATCGAGCTCGATGAGAACGATGAGGATCCGATCACCTACATGAAAGCAATACAGAGACCCAACTCTGAAAAATGGCTTGAGGCCATGTAATCCAAAATGGAGTCCATGGAGGTCAACGATGTATGGATATTGGTTGATCCACCAAAAGGGGTAAAACCCATAGGGTATAAGTGGATCTTCAAAAAGAAAAGAGGCACAGATGGAAAGGTGGAGACCTATAAAGCCCATCTGGTTGCCAAGGAGTATCGTCAATGTTATGGTATTGACTATGATGAGATATTTTTTTCTATGGCAATGCTCAAGTCCATTCGGATCATGTTTGCAATAGCTATGCATCTAGACTATAAAATCTGACAGATGGATGTGAAAATAGCTTTCCTAAATGGAGAGCTGGCTGAAGAGGTGTATATGATACAACTTAAAGGTTTTACATCTATAGATGAGTTTAAGGTGTGCAAGCTTCAAAGATCTATTTATGGACTGAAGCAGGCATCTTGAAGTTGGAACATATATTTTGATAGGATGATCAAGACGTATGGCTTCGTTAAGAATGAAGAAGAGCCCTGCATATATAAGTGGGCTAATGGTCTAGCAGTTGTATTCCTCATTTTGTATATGGATGACATTCTTTTAATCGAAAAAGATATCCCTGCATTACAAGGAATAAAGATCTTGCCATCATCATAGTTCTTCATGAAGGATCTGCGAGAAGCTTCCTACATCTTAAGGATAAAGGTCTATAGAGATAGATCTAAAAGGTTGCTTGGATTGTCCAGTCCATGTACATTGACACTTTGCTGAAGAGATTCAGCATGGAGAATTCCAAGAAGGGCTTATTAGATGCCCTAGAAGCCAAATTGGCCAACACTTGTTAAATACTTTCTAGAGATATTTTTATAATTTTAATTTAAAATTAATTAAAAAGTTATTTATTCTATTACATTATGTATAAGATGTCTGTAATACATCCATTGAGTTAGTAGACATGATAACTAATATTCTCAAGAGTTGAGAATTTAAGGCATGAGTTATCATAATTAACTCATAAACTACTTTCGATCATAGGATCATCATGAGGATGGTGATCGATCCAAAAGATTAGTGTATGATCACTTTCTTAGAATAGATGAGTCTTGAGCCTACGGTATGGAGATACTAAAGCGAGAGTAAAGGTACTTGTTAAAAATAAGGGCACTGATTGTGACCACCTCGAGCAGTCATAAGGAAGCCTACCTTCTCATCGATGACTAGCTCGATATTGAGCGTGTGTTGGTTCTTTGATATGAGATGCATCGATAGTTCACCTTGAGGGTGTTATAGTTTGACTACACCATAACTCAGTCTCTTAGCCATTCAAAATTTTGAGGCGTATGTTGGCTATAGCATGTTCTTTGTAAGAATTGGATCGCACCAAGATGGGATCTATCAACCTCGATAGAGGAGTAGTCCTATGATGATCATGAGATCTAGTCCTAAAACCAATGGCCATGGTAGTGTGAAATAATAGAAAGATGTTTCTATTAGTGTTTCACATCGGACTTGAATCGAATGATTCATTCATATGATGGGTGTTGGGTTTGACGAGTTCACCTTAACCCTAATTCCATCGAGGCTTATGATAGAAGAACCCAATCACACAGATAGTTGCACTGATAGGTTCACTTCTTAATTTTGATGGATTGCCACCATATATAGCTAGGTGTCATCGATGGATTTTGGGATCAATTAGAATTATCTTGATGATCGACAATTCTAATTGGGTGAATCGGAAGAGTTCTGGTCCATCGAAAGGTGTTTCGATGATGTTATTGATGAAGATCATAACATGTTTCATTACTATACAGAATTGAATCTAACTAGATCACACAAACAAGTATTTGGGTTTGGATGTCATCAATTGAGCAAGCCTAGTTTGATTGATTTAGAATAGATCCAATTAGGTTCAAGAAAATCATACTAGCATACGATTGAACCTAATATTCTCTTTCTATCATCTTTCTGGTTTGTCTCGATTGAGCCAAATTAGATTTGGCTCATTCAAGAGTCTTGTATGGCTCTATTCTAATCTGGCTGAAACTTGTCCAGGTCTGCAAAATCTTGTCCTAACCTGATCTAGGCTTGTCCTAATCTATCGGATGGAAATAGGACAAGACCTGCTAATTTCTGGAACTATTTGGATAAGGTTCATCCAGAAACTCTATGAGAATTTGTCTTGATCTGACTAGACCTTGTCCTAGCCTGATCAAGGCTTATCCTAAATCCTATAAGATGGAAACAAGATAAGGATTGTTTTTTCCTGATTAAGGATTGTCCTAAAATCATGAGATGAAATTTGGACAAGCCTCTCCCAAAAATTTTAGATGGATTTTTCTTGATCTGACTGGATCGAGTCCTAGCTTGATCAAGGCTTATTCTAACTTGATTTGGACTTGACATAAATCCATTGGATGGGACTTGAAAAATGCTTGTCTTAAATCCCATGAGATGGGAATAGGACAAGGATCAAATGGTGACCCAATTTGTAGGAAAGAAGAGATATGACATGCGTCTCTTAGAATTTATCTGAGGGTGCATGTCCATATGGGATTTACATGAGGAAAAGAAGGCCATGTCCCTTATGCTGTGCACCCTTATGGATATTTATGGAGGCATCCCATTCAAATCAAGTTTGAATAGGTCAAAAGTTTGAATAGTTCAAACTCTTGGGAGATAAGAATTATGCGCCAAGTTCCCCTTATCCCAAATTGTTCCATGCCATTTCTCCTTATTTTGTATAGCAAAAATCTGAAAAAGAGGGTGTGGGGCATGGAGATCATGGGAGAGTCCTTCTACATGTTGGCTTTGACCTATTCAAAGTCATATGCGAAGGGACTCTTGACTAGGTCTATAAATAGGGCCTTGCATAAGCTGTTGTGCATCATAATTTCTCTATAGCAAAGTCCTACCAAAATCTCTATCTCCATGCCTCCCTCATCTGATCCTCTTCCTCTTCTCCACCCCCAAGAGTTGGGGAAAATCTACAAGCAAAGATCAAGTTTCATTGGCATGAAAATCAGCGAGAGATGACGGTGTTCTTGAGATAAACACACAACCCTCAAAGTTTGATTTGAAGGCTCTATGGGAAGACATCAGATTTGATCTTTGGAGATTAGATCTAAAAGGAGAAGACTTCTAGATCTGACCCTAGTAGATACTAGTAGATGCCTGATGCATGCACAGCTCAATTAGAATCTTGGATCAATCGTCAGATCATCACAACAGGTAAACGGTTTACCCAAAAAGGTGATAATTGTTATCACTATTTTTATTTTTATTTTACTTCTAATTTTAGATCAATATAATAAAATCTAATAACTCTTAGATCTGATCAAATTATATAAAAATTTTAAAATTATTCTATGGCAAATCTGATCCGATCATATGCATCCTGCGATAAGAAAATCCGATTTTTCCTTCAATTGGTACCAGAGCCAGGTTGCTGCTTCCAAATCTATCTTTAGATTAATTTAAAATTATTTTTTATGATTTTATTATTTGATTTTCAAATGTTACAAAGGATGTAATCAGATCTAAAATAAAAAATTGCATGTTTTAAATATATATGTTTGATATTAACAATGCATGTTCTAGTCTAGATCTGTTGTTCTATATCATGATAGTTTTCAAATATATTTTAGATTAGATCAAATTTATTTTTTTATGATTTGATCATTTATATTTTAGATGTTATATTAGATATAATAAGATCTAAAATATAAGATCTAATTTAAAATTTTGATATATGTGATATAGACAGCATATGTCTATACTAGATCTTTAGTTTAATCTCATAGTCTAGATCAAAAATTTTATGAAATATTTATTTAATTTTTTTAAGATTATGTGATTATATTAATTAAATTTTGGATATTATATATGATATAATTAGATGTAAAAGCATGAGATGCATTTAAAAAATTTCATATGGATGACATATGCAAAGCATGTCTAGACTAGTTCTATAGATCCATGCAATGAGTAGTCTAGATTAAAAATTTTTATGATGAGATCATTTAAAATTTTATTTTTAGATATTATATTAGATATAATCAGATCTAAAATATAAATTTAAATATTAAATTTAACACATGAGATGTATACAAAATATGTATAGATTTTATCTTAAATCATATAACAGTTATATGGTTTAGATCTAATAGTTTTGTAGTGTAGTTCATATTTCTGATTAAAGCATTCTCCTTGGCCGTCTGATCATATGAGTGAAAAGGGTTTAAAGGCCCTCTCTTCTCATTCGATGGTGTGCTCTTATGGCATATAGGGGTGCCGCGCATTTATCCTTAATCAAAAATCAAAAACTTACTTTTCTGCAAAATCCTAGATCCTAAAATCCTAGGATTTTTTATGCATATTTTATTATTGAACACTTAGACTTAATTAAGAATTAAGTTTATAAAATTAGTTAGGTCTAAAATTATGAATTTTTAGATCTAAGATACGTTCATAAATCATGGGTTCGGGTGTGGGTAGCTCAATTAGGTCAAGCGGTTGATCAAATTGAATCAAGAGTTGGTTAGGTAGGATCAACAGTGCTTAGATTTGACCAACCTAATAGGATTAAGTCTGGGTCAAGATCAACTCACAGTTACATATGGTCGATCAAGTTAAGACCTAATTTGGCTCCTCGATTCGAGCCTGGATTGTAGGCTAACTCGATCAATTCTAATCAAACAAGTCGGTGTCTAAGGTAAGCATGGTAGATACAACTAGTGGTCTTTAATTGAAAGCTACTCGATGCAAATGCACTCATGATGAGTTAATGGCATATCCTCCTATTGATCTCACTTATCTTATCGATTGAGTCGATCCAGTTCTGGTTTGAGGTGGCTAATAATTTGAGCTAACCCATGCCACTAGGTTAGTCATAAATGTTATGACTAGTTATGTTTAATAGACCAAATCAAATATTCCTAAGAAAATATTAAGTCCTAGGTCTTCCACCATTGTAGATATACGGGCCCTTCCCGGGGTTGATTGTTCTCGATTGGATACAGTGGTTTAGTTGCACCAAAAAGATGCAACTATACCTATTAGGCATTGGATGCTATGGGTTGGTGGATAGGTTGGGCTCAATATTTTGGATATGGTGAGAGATCCAATCAGAAATCAAATTCATGCAAATGGTGGGTTTGACTTAACTAAGAAGTGGAGCAATATTTCGGACATGGTGAGCTTCATGACTTAGAGACTAGGTTTGGATGCACCATATTTAGAGAAACAATGGATAAGAGTTGTCCACTCAATGATTGACCCATCACCAATAACTATTAGGTAAGGTGGTGAGCCAGTCAGTGGGACCGCACCACCCACTAGAAATCAATGATTGCAAAGAATTTTACATCTCTGCCAAGGGAGTATAGGGATCCAAAAAAATAGTGGAAGCCTAATTTATTTAAAAATAAAATTTTTAAATAAATTGGTTGAGTCAAATTATAAGTCTAACTAGAAATTTTGACTCCCTATAGTAAAATGTCTATGTCAAAATCACTAACTTGAATTCTAGATACCCATAAGTTGACCCAACCAATTTATAAGGATTGGCTAAAGAACATTAAAATTATTTTGGATTTGAAAAAGCTGACCTATGTATTGGATCAGGACCAACCCCACTTTACCAGCACGTTTGACTGTGGATCAGAGAGTGTCTCATGAAAAGTGGTTGGATAATAATAACAAGATCAGGTGCTACATATTGGGCTCAATGTCAGATGAGTTACAATACCAACATAAAGACATTAGGACTGCTCGTCAAATATTGGTGCACCTACAAGAGTTGTTCAGTGATCAGAGTCGTGTAGTGTGTTATCAAGTCTCCAAGAGACTATTTAAGGTGTAGATGTGTGATGGGCAGTCTGTCCAAAATCATTGCTTGATGATGATCGAGGACCTAGAAAAGCTTGAGAACCTTGGTGTCTTGATGGACAAGGATTTGCGGATTGATAAGATCCTGCAGTCCTTGAATAATTTGTATGGACAATTCATCATAAACTTTCATATGAATGAGCTCCAATGCACCATCGCCGAGTTAATGAAAATGTTGGTTACTATTAAGCAAACTTTGAAGAGTTCAAAGGACTCAATTCTAGCTGTGGAGTAGACTTCTTCCAAGAAAAAGTCTTTTAGAAAGAAGAAGAAGTTTGTGTTAGATATATGTGCCCTAGAAGCCAGAATTGGCTGACACTTGTAATACACTTCTAGGGGCAAAATTGTAATTTTGACTATAATTAATAAATGGGTTATTTTCTATCACACATGTGTATTTAGTGTCTGTGATACATCCTTTGAGTTAATGGTAATGATAATTCATATTTTCAAGAGTTGAAAATTTTAGACATGAATAATCATTATTAACTCATAAAAGCTCCCGACCATAGGATCATCACGAGGATGGTGATTGATCCGGAAGGTTGGTGTACGATCGCTTCTCTTTAGTAGATGAGTCTTGAGTCTACGGTGTGGAGACACCGGAGCGAGAGTACAGGTACTCGTTAGAGAACGAGGGCACTGAGCGTGACCACCTCGAGTAGTCATTAGGGAGTCTACCTTCTCGTCAATGACTGACTCGATGCTGCAGTAGTGTGTCTGGTTCTTTGACCTGAGATGCATCGGCAGTTCACCTTGAGGGTGTTATAGTTTGACTACACCATTACTCGGTCTCCTAGCCATATGGAACCCTGAGGTGTATGTTGGCTGTGACATGTTCATTGTAGGAACTGGATTGCATCAAGATGGGATCTATCTACCTCGGTGGTAGAGGAGTAGCCCTATGATGATCATGAGAATCAAGTCCTAAAGCCCATGGCCATGGCAGAGTGAAATAATAGAAAGAGTTTCTATTTAGATTTTCACATTGGACTCGAATCGAATGATTACATCATATGACAGAGACTTAGGGTTTGACGAGTTCACCTTAACCCTAATCTGATCGGGGCTCAAGATAGAAGAACTGAATCACACAGGTAGCTGCACCAAGAGGTTCGCATTCAGCTCTGATGGGTTGCCACCATATACTGCTAGGTGTCACTGGTGGATTTTGGGAGCAATTAGAATGATTTAGATGATCGATCATTCTAGCTGTTCGAATCAGAAGAGTTCTGATCCATCGAAAGGAGTTTCGATGATGTCGATGATAGAGATCATGACATATCCCATTACCATACAGAACTGAACCTAACTGGGTCACACAAACAAGGGTTTGAATCTGGTGATCATCAATTGAACTAATATAGTTCAATTGATCTGAATGAGATTCAATTAGGTTCAAGGAAATCGTGCTAGCACTCGATTGAACCTAACGTTCTTCTTTTGCTATCATAAATAAGTCGTCCTGTCTGAGCCAAAGGAGTTTGTGCTCAAACAGAAGTCTTCTTATGGTCTGACTGGAGGTTGTCCAAGTCAGAATAGGTTGTCTTATTTGTAAGACATTACCTGCCATTTTTGGTCACCTGCCATTTCTTGTTCTTTGACTTTGGTCAAAAGTCTACCTTTGACTGGTCAAACGTTGACCATTCATCCCTTTGACTTTTGACCACATGTCATGCACCTATTGGAGAGCTGGTGGGGGCTTGTCCCCCTGCCAGAACCTGGCAAGGAGAAGGGCGCACGCCAAGGGTGGCGTGAGCCCAAGTAGGAGGCGCCTAGGAGTCCTTGTTGGACAAGGACTCCACCTCCCTTTAGGATTCCAATTAGAGTTCTACTAAGAATCCAGTTTGACTGGTCTTAGGCGCCCTCTAAGGAGGAATCCAGGGGTCTCTAATCCCACCAATCAGATTTAGATCTGATTTCACAAAGGGTTGTGATTGGTTGGGAGGAAGATGACTTGGATCACGCTTAGTCTATATAAGAGACCCAGCGCCCAAGTGAAAAAATAATGAAGAAATAATCAAGAAGCAATCTTCCCACGCCCCAAGGCTGCCTCTCTCCCCTTTCTCCACGCCATACTCTCATCTCCCCTTGCTCTCCACGTCCAAAAGTGTTTTGGATTT
This sequence comes from Cocos nucifera, assembly GCA_006176705.1. Lineage (NCBI taxonomy): Eukaryota > Viridiplantae > Streptophyta > Magnoliopsida > Arecales > Arecaceae > Cocos > Cocos nucifera. The sequence goes on along the minus strand of QRFJ01004929.1, from coordinate 67,736 downwards.
GGATTGGTGCGATTTAGATCAAGAAAAGGAGATCAAAAGCAAGAAGGCTGCGCTGCTGCGAAGAACGACTGCAGATCTTCAAAAGGAGTTTTGAAGATCCTCCAGATCAGATCCAGATCTGATTTTTGGAGGCGTGATAGAGAAGAAGAGGATCTCCAGATCCAGCCCGAGTGGATACCGGTAGAGGCCAGGCGCTTGCGTGGCTTGATCCAGAACCTTCCGCTGCAAACAGGATCATCAACAGGGTAATAGGATTACCCTATTCAGGTAAATTGAATGTGATTTAATTTATCCTTTTCATTTAATTTTTATTAAATAAATAAGAATCAGATCTGAAGCATCCCTGATCTGATACAGATCTAAGAGAAAAAATTTTGAAATATATCTCTTGATCTGATCAGATCTGAACGAACCTGGTCAGGGAAATCAGGATTTCCCTTCAGTTTGCATAGAAGCAGAAAATAGAGAAAAAAGAAAGGTGAGCCAAAGAAGAAGATGTGGAGAAGAAAAAGTGTTTCTACTGCAACTCTGATGGTCATTAGAAGTGGAGCTACCTTGGGTACCTGGCCAGCCTAAAGAACAAGCAGGAAGAAGGACCTTTTGAAAGAATGCTCATCATTAAGTATGTCGAGCAAAATGTGAATGCCAAAGGATCAAAATGATCTAGAGATTGTATTAATGAAAGGTATTTATGGCACCTTAAGGCTAGGTCATATAGATGAAGACAGGATTAACAAATTAGAGAAATTCGGACTAATGGGTTCATTGACTTTCGAGCCATATCCAATTTATGAATCTTGTCTTCAAGAAAAATGACCAAGCTCCCTTTTGTAGGACATGGAAAAAGGGCCACAGACCTACTTGCCCTGGTACATATAGATGTGTGCGGCCTATTCGATATGCTGGTTAGAGGCAATTATAACTACTTTATTATCTTTATCGATTATCAATCTCGATATGGGTATGTATACTTAATGCGACATAAGTCTAAAGTCTTTAAAATGTTTGAGGAGTTTAGACACGAAGTAGAAAAGCAAATCGAAAAGTCCATTAAGATTCTTCGATCAGATCGAGAAGATGAATACCTAAGTTGGAAATTATTAAACTATCTCAAGGATAATGGCATAGTCTCATAATGGACTCTGCTTGAAATGCCTCAACTTAATGGATTTTCAGAATGGAGAAATCAAACCCTATTAGATATGGTTCGATCCATAATGTGCTTCATAGATCTTCCTGAGTTTCTTTAGGGATAGTTTAATGACAGCTACCAAATTACTAAATAGGGTTCCATCTAAGACTGTTTCTACCACTGCATATGAGATATGGCTTGGTAAGAAGCCACGTCTGAGTTATCTCAGAATTTGGATTGTCCGACAGCGGACAAGTTAGAGTCTAGGTCCCTTAGAGCTTGGCTTATTGGATATCCTAATGAGTCATTAGGGTATTATTCCTATCTTTCCAAAGACCACAATGTAATTGTGAGTCGACACACCATTTTTTTTGAAAAATAGTTTATTCAAGATGATGGCATCGGAAGATAGATTAGGCTCGAGGAGAAAGTCTCCAAAGAGCAAAGAGCCAAGGAACCTGAGGAACCTAGCTATTCTGAGCCGATCCATAATTAACTATCTCATCCACCTCGTAGGTCAAATAGGATTTTCTATCCTCCTAAAGGTACTTAGGTACTATTTCAGAGGATGTAAAGAAAATATTCCTCATGGAAAATGGGGTTCATGGTGATGATCCCAGAACCTATGATGAGGCAATATCAGATATCGACTGTAAGAATTGGTTAAAGGCAATAAAGTCAAAGATTGACTTGATGTGCTTAAATCAAATCTGAATCTTGGTATATCCATCTGAAGATATAGTATCTATTAGATGTAAATGGATCTCTAAGAGAAAGATAGGTGCAGATAGAAATGTAGAGACATTCAAGGCTTGGCTAGTGGTGAAAGGGTATTAGGATACCTTCTCCCAGTGGCCATCCATTCGTATATTGCTTGCCATTGCAGCATATTTTGATTATGAAATATGGTAGATGGATGTGATAATGAAGTTCATAAATGGGTATCTTGAGGAAGATATTTATGGAACAACCATTTTGTTTTCACATTCGATGATGGTGATCACAGAGATTTGCAAGCTGCAAAGGTCCATCTATGAATTTAAGCAAGCATCTCAGAGTTGGAATGCTTGATATAATCAAATCATTTGGTTTCATCAAGAATGAGGAGAAATTAAGTATGTTTAAGAAGGTTAGTGGGAGCATTGTTGCCTTCCTCGTATTGTATATGGATGACATCCTCCTGATTGGGAATGATATTTTCATGCTGACATAGGTCAAAGTATGGTTATCTAAGAATTCTTTTCTAAAAGACCTAGGTAAGGCATCCTTCATTTTAGATCTATAGAGATAGACTAAAGAGGATGCTAGGTCTTTCACATAGAGGAGGTACTGAAGAGGTTCAGCATGGCAAACTCCAGATCTAGGGCTATGTAGCTTTTAGACTTTATGTCTGACATAGACGATCGAAAGTCGACATCTGAAAGTTTGTTCCTATGCAATGATGGTATTATAAGTTGAAAGAGTTTCAAGAAGATGGTTCCACCTCATCCATAATTACCTTGAGAAGGAATACATCGAGGTTAAGAGAGTCGACTCCAGAGACTATGCGGTTGATCCACTGATGAAGCCTTTAGGCCCATAAAAGATCGAAGCCCACCTTGAGACGATGGGACTTAGATTTCTAGCCAATTGACTTTAGATCAAGTGGGAGTTTGTTAGATGTGTGCCCTAGAAGCCAAATTGGCCGATACTTGTTAAATACTTTCTAAGGACATTTTTATAACTTTGACTTAAAATTAATTAAAGGATTATTAATTCTATCACATTGTGTATAAGGTGTTTGTGATATATTCATTGAGTTAATAGGCATGATAACACATATTCTCAAGAGTTGAGAATTTAAGGCATGAGTTATCATAATTAACTCATAAACTGATTTCGATCATAGAATCATCATGAGGATGGTGATCGATCCATAAGATTGGTGTACAATTACTTTTTTAGAATAGATGAGTCTTGAGTCTATAGTGTGAAGATATCAGAGTGAGAGTATAAGTACTTGTTGAGAACAAGAGCACTGAGCGTGACCATCTTGAGCAGTCATAAGAGAGCCTACCTTCTCGTCGATGACTAGCTTGATGCTACAGTGTGTGTCTGGTTCTTTGACCTGAGGTGCATCGATAGTTCACCTTGAGGGTGTTATAGTTTGATTACACCATAACTCGATCTCCTAGCCATTCGAAATCCTGAGGTGTATGTTGGCTATAGCATGTTCATTATTGAAATTGGATCACACCAAGATGGAATCTATCAACCTCGATAGAGGAGGAGTAGTCCTATGATGATCATGAGATCGAGTCCTAAAATCCAAGGCCATGGTAGTGTGAAATAATAGAAAGGAGTTTCTATTAGTGTTTCACATCGGACTCGAATCGAATGATTCATTCATATGATGGATGTTGGGTTTGACGAGTTCACCTTAACCCTAATCCCATTAGGGCTTATGATAGAAGAACCCATTCATACAGTTAGTTGAACTGAGGGGTTTACTTTTTAGTTCTAATGGATTGCCACCATATACTACTAGGTGTTACTGGTGGATTTTAGGATCAATTAGAATTATCTTGATGATCGATGATTCTAATTGGATGAATTGGAAGAGTTCTGGTCCATCGAAAGATGTTTCGATGATGTTATTAATGGAGATCACGACATGTCCCATTATCATATAGAACTGAACCTAACTAGATCACACAAATAAGGGTTTGGGTCCGGATGTCATCAATTGAGCTAACCTAGTTTGATTAATTTGGATTAGATCTAATTAGTTTCAAGAAAATCGTGCTAACACATGATTGAACCTAATATTCTCCTTCTGTCATCTTTCTGATTTGTCTTGACTAAGCTAAATTGGATTTGGATCATTCGAGAGCCTTGTATGGCTCTATCCTAGTCTGACTGAAACTTGTCCAGGTTAGAAAAGTCTTATCCTAATCCATCGGATGAAAATAGGACAAAACCTGCTAATTTCTAGAACTATTTGGACAAGGTTCATTCCAAAAACTCGGTGAGGATTTATCTTGATCTGACTGGACTTTATCTTATCCTGATCAAGACTTATCCTAAATCCCATAAGATAGGAACAAGACAAGGGTTGTTTCTACTAAATTAAAGCTTCTCTTAAAATCATGAGATGAAATTTGGACAAGACCTCTTCAAAAAATTTTAGATGAATTTTTTTTGATCTGACTAGACTGAGTCTTGCTCTGATCAAGGCTTATTCTAACTTGATTAGGACTTGACATACATCCATTAGATGGAACTTGAAAAATGCTTGTCTTAAATCCCATGAGATGTGAATAAGACAAGGGTCAAATGTTGACCCAGTTTGTAGGAAAGAAGAGATATGGCGTGCATCCCTTAGAATTTATCTGAGGGCGCACATCCATTATGTGAGGAAAAAATGGCCATGCTCCTTATGGTGTGTGCCCTTATGGATATGTGTGGAGGCATCCCATTCAAATCAAATTTGAATGGATCAAAAGTTTGAATAGTTCAAACTCTTGGGAGATAAGAGTTGTGCGCCAACTTTCTCTTATCCTAAATTGTTCCACACCATTTCTTCCCATTTTTGTATTACAAAAATCTGAGAAAGGGGGTGTGGGGAATGGAGATCATGGGAGAATCCTTCTACATGTGGGCTTTGATCTATTCAAAGTTATATACGAAGGGACTCTTGGCTAGGTCTATAAATAGGGCCCTACACAAGCTGTTGTATATCACGATTTCTCTATGGTGAAGTCCTACCAAAATCTCTGTCTCCATGCCTCCCTCATCTGATCCTCTTCCTCTTCTCCATCCCTAAGAGTTGGCCAAAACCTGCAAGCAAAGATCAAGTTTCATTGGCACGAAGATTAGCGAGAGATGATAGTGTTCATGAGACAAACGCACAGCCCTTAATGTTCGATTTGAAGGCTCTACGGAAAGACATTAGATCTGATCTTTGGAGAGCAAATCCAGAAGGAGGAGACTTCTAGATCTGACCTGAGTGGATACTGTCAGATCATCATAATGGATAAACGGTTTATCCGATCAGATGATAATTGTTATCACTATTTTTATTTTTATTTTACTTCTAGTTTTAGATTAATATAATCAGATCTGAGAACTTTTAGATCTGATCGGATCATAAAAAATTTTTAAAATTATTTTGCTATAAATCTGATCCAATCAAATGCATCCTATGGTAGGAAAATCTGATTTTTTCTTCTATCTACTGATAGGCCATGGAATTTCTCTCTCAAAGAGGGATTATCCGACAACATCTCAAGAGAGAGAGTGTATGAGTAGAATTTTAAATGCTTCGATAGTGAGTTCTATTATGTATGCCATGATATGTACGCGATCAGATGTGGCATACTCACTAAGAATAGTGAGTAGATACGAATCTAATCCAGTGGAGAACCACTAGAAGGTTGTTAAAATCATCCTAAAGTATTTGAGAAATGCTAAGGACTAGTGGCTTGTTTATGGTGAATCAAACTTGAAACTTGTGGAATTTACAAACTCCAGTTTCCAGTCTGATCATGATGATAGTAAGAGTGTATCGGGTATGTATTTATCCTTAATGGTGGTGCTATTTGCTAAAAAAAGTTCCAAGCAGCATACCATGGTTGATTCAGTATGCGAGGCGAAATATGTTGCTACATCAGATGTTGCTAAAGAAGTGGTGTGGCTGAAGAAGTTCATCACCAAGCTCGGAGTAGCATCCTCCCTCGATGGTCTAGTTCTACTTTTCTATGATAGCTCTGAAGCCATAGCTCAGGAAAAGAAACAAAAAGCACACCAGCGGATGAAGCATATTTTGTACCACTTTTACCTTATCCGGGAGATCATGGATCAAGGTGATGTCAATCTTCAGAATATCGATAGAAAGGAGAACCTGACCGACGCAATCACTAAAGCCATTATGGTGAAAGAGTTCGATGACTTCAAGTCGAAGATGGGTATATGATACTGTACCAATTGGCTTTAGGCCAAGTGGAAGATTGTTGGGAATAGTCTTCCAAAGCCAATCATCAGCCTATTGATGATTGAGCTATTTTATATAATTTTATATAAATTATTAATTAAATAAAAGTTATTCTAACTTTTTTATCATAAATCTTTCATCTTCTAATGAACTCCTATTTGTTGTGATGAAGTTTTTAGGACTATTTAGAATCGATAAAGAAGAATTTATCATTTAGTCTTTAAATATGTTCATGACCAAATGATACATTATTACCAAGGATGATAATGTTTATCGAGAATAGATTGTTGTGTGCCATATAAGTTGGTTGTCCTCTTAATCAAGAAGTGTGGATATTGAAAATTATGTCTCAAAGCCAATCGTTAGCCTATTGACAGTTGAGATATTATAATTAATTAATTAATTAATTAATAAAAAATATTTTGGCATCTTTTTTCATCATAAGTTTACATCTTCTAATAAACTCCATTATTGTGATGAAGTTCTTAGGACTATTTAGTTTCGATAAAGAGAGAATTTATTGATTAGTCCTTAAATTTATTCACGACCAAATAATAGGCTGTTAATTAGGACGACAGCATCTATCGAGCATAGATTGCTATATGCCATATAGGTTGGTTGTCCTCTTAACCAAGATGTGTGGAGATACTGGTATGGCATACAGGTGAGATGTATGGATACATCATCATTGAATGTGACCAACTCTAGAGCATTCTTCTGTCGAAAATGTCTCTGATGGGATATAGGTATAAGTATCACTTAGACCTGAGATCACCTCAACGACTTGCAAGCAACTCACTGTGCTTTGGTACCGGACTAATTGAATTTCTAATTTATCAATGGAAGTCTTTTGGGCATAGTCAAGTACTTATGAAGTTGGAGTGTGATCAAGATGGAATTGACCACTCCAAGAGTTGGAGAAGAATGTATCACTGTATTTCAATATAGCAAAATCTTGGCCAGGATAATCCATCAGATAGATTTGGTATTTTAAAATATAATGTGGACAACCTAATCAGAGTTAATAGTTGAACTCTGATGTATCCTATGAGTATTATGGTCAAGGGAATAAATTATATGGAAACTATATCTGCATGGGTTTTAAGGATGGTGTTCTACACCTTCGACCTATCCAGCCGTCTAGTATCATTGCTAGATGGTCACTTCGATTGGTACAGAAATTTATTTTTATGCTACCAATTTAGATTTGGATCTATATGGTCACATACATTAGAGCTTACGATCTGATCAGATGGTTGATCAACGATTAAGAATCATTCTAGGGTTAAACAATCAATACGATTGGTGTTTAACTTAGTGCAAGTATTGCAGGAGGATCGATTGGCAATTAGATTACTAATTGACTTAATTTGATTTAGCTAATAAGATAAAATTAATTCTAATTAAATATAATTTAATTAAATTTAGTTGGAACATGATTGGATCAAGTTCAATTGATTTATTGGATAAGCCAAGTGCAAGGAAGAACTAGTCTAAGTCTAATTAGGACTCGGATTAATCCAATTTTCTAATTTAATTAAAAAATAAATTAGAATTTAATCTAATTTAATTAAGTCTTTAAATAGGTTAGGGCCTTATTTAATTGGGTTGGTTTAATCTTGATTTTATTTGGTTAAAAGATCTTGTTTGACCAAGTCAAAATAGGAGTCCTAGTGTGACCAAGACTCCCTATCTCCTTGCGCCACCTTGGTCCTAATGCCCTCCATACCTATTTTTTAGATATTTTTTATGGAAAATCTCTTTCTTCTTGATTTATACACCACCTCTCTCCTTCCAAGTCATATTTGGAAGTTAGGTGGAAGACCAAGTCAAAGGAGGAATTGGTTTTGCTTAGGATTCTATAAGATAGAATCCTTATTGACCAAAACATCTTTCCTTGAGTACCACCCCATCTTTTAATTAATTCTTCTCTTATTCTATGAAAATAATTTCCTTTTTTGTGCACCCTCTCTTACTGGTCCATGCCAAAAATTATGGAGGAGGCGCCCAAGAGTTGGGCACCCCAACAACTTTCCTTGTTTGGATATTCCTAGTCTAGGAATTTGACCTAACTTGGATTCTTCCTTTTCCCTATTTATTGAATGAATTCTGTTCTAATTTATTTTATGAAATATAGAGCTTTGGGAGAAGTTTGGGGTGTGCAAAAATCAGAGGAAGAGGATCCTTGGGCATGGGGGTTCCATTGACACCAAACTAGGTGTCTAGGTGAGAGAAAAGAGAAGAAGAAGAGGGTCTTCTTTTAGGACTGTTTTATTTTCAATCTCTCCTCCTTTCTTTTGATTTTTTTTTAAGAGAGTCTCATATCAGCAAACTCTCATCTTTCTTCACATATTTTGAAGAGTCTAAATTTTGAATAAGGGAGCATTGAATCCACCATCGAAGAAGGATCAGCACAGTACTAGCATGCTGTGCTGATTTCCTGCATCGAATATCAAATCAGAGATTGTAGACTCGTGTGGATGACTCCTAGAGATTGGATGCATGTGCAGCTCGTGACTTCATCCTCAAGCTTAGATCAGCAAGTTACAATATCTAAACTTACTCAGATAATAGATCTTATCTACAAACTTCATACCTGCTTTTGATGTAGCGTAGATCTACGTTGATTTGATCAATCTTTTTTTTCTTATTTAATTTTAATTTTTAATTTAATATCATGCCTTGATCATATAATAAATCTGAGATCTAGGTATTTACATGATTATTTAAATAAATTTTAAATTTATTTAAGTCTTTCACTGTAAGATCTTAAAAAGGTTTCAAGATCTACCTGTGAAATCCTAGATTTGGTTCCTTCAATTGGTATCAGAGCCTAGGTTCTTATTATAGAATTTTTGTGCATGTCTAGATTATTTCTTAGATTAGATCTAATTTATAATCTAATTATTAAATTTAAAATTTAAAAAAGATAAAAAAATAAAATATTTTAGATTGCACGGACTGCCATAAGGTTGTCCTGCTATAAGGTTTACCCCTTATAATGAATAGATTGTCCTAGTACGTGCTGATCTAACATATTGATCATAAATTTTTTGATTAGATCTAAGAAATTTTATGATCTGATTAAAAATATTTTAATCTGATTTCAATCATCATAAATGTGTTAGATTTGATCTAGGAAGATTTATGATTGAGTTTTATTGAAACTATTTCAATTACATGAACCTATTTAGATTAGATCTAAAGTAGTTTTATGTTTATTTTACTTGCATATTGATTATGAAGTAAACATCCAACTTGGTTGATAGAACCATATTATAAAAATATTTTACAAACATGAAAATCATTTTCGAAAAGCCGAAGCCCAACCCTCAATCTAAAACTTAATTAAGAATTAAGAAGTTGATTGATTAGGATCTAGGATTGTGAATTGAAGATCCTAAGACACAAATCATAACACATTGGGTTAAATAGGTTAGTGGGGATTAGGTCCATTAATTAGGTTAGACCTAGGGTTAGATTAAAGAATGGACTTAATTAGAGAATTGACTAAATCTAATCAATTGTTATCTTAGATTAGATCAAGGATTCTCTAGATCAATTACAATAGTTATAGTTGGTCAAGTCCATATCATTAACAAGACCCAAGATGGACTTGATTCTTGGTTATGCGGTCTAGCATGAACTGTTAGGTTGATCTAATTGAAACTAATTAAACCAGTTGGTGTTTAAGGTAAACTAGATCAGTGATTTTTAATTGGTAGCCCACTTACCTGACCATTTCTGATGGTGTCTAAGGCAAGCCTGGCAGACCCTTCCACTACTCGAACTTATCTGATCTCTTGGTGAGATTATGTTTTGATCAGATCGCTTGACTATTCAAACTAACCCATGTCAGGTAGATAAATTAGTTTGACTAATTTAGGTGCTCCTAGACCAACCTATTAATAGTCTCCCTTAAGCTAACTTGGTGAAGTTAGTGGGAGGATCATGACAAGCTGGTTAATCTGACCTACTCACTTCTATAAATAAATCCTCTAAAATTATTAGGTTCCTAAAATGAAATAGTTATATGATAACTGGATCATAGCCTCCCATTAAAATGGATGATAATGGGTCCATCAGCGGATAATCATTGAAGGCCCAAAGGTTTGGTGCTTATCGGTTGATGGAATTATCATTCATTATATGATCTCTTGGATACATCTTTCTAAATGGTGATCAGGTGGGCCAACCAAAGTTAGGCCTGATCATTCATTGGTTGGATGGGCTAAGTATGGTCATGTAAATGGTTGGACCTAACTGGATCCTTTTTTGAGAAGGCCAAAGCCAACTGATCAGGACCTGAGGCAAAATTTAATTACTGAAAATTATTTGAAGAAATAATTGGTTATGAACCCATCATTAGATGTACATGGTGTTAGATATGTGTGCCTTAGAAGCCAAAATTGGCTGACACTTATAATACACTTCTAAGGGCAAAATTATAATTTTGACTATAAATAGTAAAATGGATTATTTTCAATCACATAAGTGTATTTAGTGTCTGTGATACATCCCTTGAGTTAATGATAATGATAATTCATATTTTCAAGAGTTGAAAATTTAAGATATAAATTTTCATTTATTAACTCATAAAATGCTCTTAACCGTAGGATCATCATGAGGATGGTGATTGATCCAGAAGGTTAGTGTACAATCACTTTTTTATAGTAGATGAGTCTTGAGTCTATGGTGTAGAAACATCGGAGTGAAAGTATAGGTACTCGTTAGAGAATGAGGACACTGAGCGTGACCACCTCGAGTAGTCATAAGAAAGTCTACCTTCTCGTCAATGACTATCTTGATGCTGTAGTGGTGTGTCTGGTTCTTTGACCTGAGGTGCATCGATAGTTTACTTTGAGGGTGTTATAGTTTGACTACACCATGACTCGATCTCCTAGCCATTCGAAACCCTGAGGTGTATGTTGGCTATAGCATGGTTATTATAGGAATTGGATTGCACCAAGATGGAATCTATCTACCTCGGTGGATGAGGAGCGGCCCTATGATAATCATGAGAATCAAGTCCATATGCCCATGGCCATGACAGAATGTGAAATAATAGAAAGAGTTTCTATTAAGATTTTCACGTTGGACTTGAATCGAATGATTAAATCATATGATAGAAATTAGGCTTTGACGAGTTCACCTTAATCCTAATCTGATCGGGGCTTAAGATAGAAGAACTTAATCACACAAGTAGCTGCACCAAGAGGTTCATTTTTAGTTTTGATGGATTGCCATCATATGCTGTTAGGTATCATTGGTAGATTTTGGGAGCAACTAGAATGATTTTGATGATCGATCATTCTAGTTGTCAGAATCAGAAAAATTCTGATCCATCAAAAGGAGTTTTGATGATATCGATGATGGAGATCATGACATATCCCATTACCATACAGAACTGAACCTAACTGGGTCACAAAGGGTTTGGATTTGGAATCATCAATTGGACTAACCCAGTTTAGTTGATTTGAATAAGATTCAATTAGGTTCAAGGAAATCATGCTAGCACACGATTGAGCCTAACGATCTCTTTTTTCTATCATAAAAGTTGTCTCGACTGAGTCAAATGAGTTTGTGCTCACTCAGGTACCTTTACCTGATCTAATTGGAGTTTGTCCAAGTCAGAAAAGGATTGTCTTAATTTATGAGATAAATTTGAGACAACACCTACCATTTTCCATCACCTGCTAATTCTTGTACTTTGACTTGGTCAAACATTGACCTTTGACCCTTGGACATCTGCCCATGTATCATGCACTTATTGGAGAGTAGATAGGGGCTTGTCCCCTCTCTGGAAATTAGAAAAAAAAGGGGCACATGCCTAGGATGGTGTGCACCCATGGATAGGGATGCTGGAGTCCCATACGGATGGGACTCCAAGTTGCTTGTTAATTCAAACTAGGTGACCCTCACCTATAGACTTTGACCAGTCTCAGGTGCCACCTTAGGATGAATCCATGAGTCTCTCATCCCACCAATCAGATTTAGATCTGATTAAATGAAGCAACGTGATTGGCTGGAGTGATGCAGCACTACATGGTGCAGCAGAGTCTATAAATAGACCCTATCTGCGCCCACTCTTAAGAAGAACTTCTCTCCTAGCCACACCCTAAGGCTGTCCCTCTCCCTGCTCCATGCCACCATCTGGCCCTCTCTCTCCTCTCCATGTCTAAGAAAGTTGGGTTCTTTAGATTAGTGCGAGTCAGACAAGAAAGGGCTAACGAAAAAGAAAGAAGGTAGCACTGCTGCAGAGATGATGGACGATCTTAAGAAGGTGTTTTGAAGATCCTCCAAATTAGATCCAGATCTAATTTTTGAAGAAAAAAAAGAGAAAGAGAAGATCTCCAGATTTAGCCCGAGTGGAAACCTGTAGAGGCTAGGTGCTTGCGTGGCTAGATCCAGAACCTCAGAGCTTCCATAGAATCATCAACGGGTAATCAGATTACCCAGGATCAAGATAAAATTAATTTAGTTTTAATTTAATTTAATTTTTTTATTTATTAGATACTAATATCAGATCTAAAAAGTATCTGATCTAATCTAGATCTAAGAGAAAAATTTTTAAAATATGTCTCTCGATCCAATTAGATCTGAACGAACCTAACCCAAGAAATCCCAGGATCTCCCTTCAACTGGTATCAGAGCTAGGTTCTTATTAAATTTATTTAGATCTAATTTTAATCTAATAAATTAGTAATTTCAAATATCACATAAGATTTGATTAGATCTAAAATTAAAAAATAAAAAATTAAAATTAATTAATCTAGATCTAATATGTATAAGATACATAACTAGACTAGGAATAGAATTATTCTATGTGGACTCTAGCATAATCATATTTTTTATTTGATTAAATATAATTTTTAGATATAATTATTTTTTTATTTTTTAATATTATAAATATTATAATCAAATCTAAAAATAGAAAATAAAATAAAATTAATTTGTTCATATGAGATATGATAGTTGCATGTTTAGACTAGTTGTAGAATAGTTCTGCAAAAAGGTCTAGTTTAAATTTTATTTGATAAGATTAAATTTAAATTTAATTTTTTAGATGATTATGAGATAATTTAGATCTAAAAAATATGCATGCATCATATATGTGATATATACAAAATATGTTTTAATTAGATCTATTTTTTATATGAGATATAAGCTTAGATCTAATTAGTTTTTGTAGATTAGTTGTATTTCTGATTAAGGCGTTCCCCTTGGCCGTCCGGTCATAAGAACAAAGTAGGGCTTAAAGACCCTCTCCTCTCATTTGATGGGATGTTCTTATAATGTGTAGGGGTGCTGTGCGTTCATCCTTAATCAGAAAACTTACTTTCTACAAAACCCTAGGATCTTATTTACATGTTTTGTTCAACAATCCTGACTTAATTAAGAATTAAGTTTATGAAATATCAATTAGGTCTAAAATTGAGAATTTCAGATCTAAGATATATTCATAAAATTAGGTTCGGGCTTGGGTAGCTCAATTAGGTCTAGCGGTTGACCAAATCGAATCAAGAGTCGGTTAGCTGGGATCAACAATGCTTAAATTGACCAGCCTAATAGGATTAAGTCTGGGTCAAGATCGAGTCACGTGAGTGATCGATCAAGCTAAGACCTAATTAGGCTCAGTGGTTAGAGTCTAAATTATAAGCTAATCCGATTGGTTCTATCTCAATAATTTGGTGTCTAAGATAAGTCTGGCAGATACGACCGACTGATTTTTAATTAGGAGCTACTCAACTCGAATGCATTCTTGTCGAGTTAATGGCATATCCCTTCCACCGGTCTCACTTACCTGGCCATGTTTGTTGACTCAGTTCTGATCTGAGGTGGTCAATAATCCGAGCTAACCCATGCCACTAGGTTAGTCATACTACTCTCAGGTCAAAGTCTTTCCGACTACAATAATGTGCCTTATTGTTAGATATATGTGCCCTAGAAGCCAGAATTGGCTGACACTTGTAATACACTTCTAGGGGCAAAATTGTAATTTTGACTATAATTAATGAAAATGGGTTATTTTCTATCACACATGTGTATTTAGTGTCTGTGATACATCCTTTGAGTTAATGGTAATGATAATTCATATTTTCAAGAGTTGAAAATTTAAGACATGAATAATCATTATTAACTCATAAACAGCTCCCGACCATAGGATCATCACGAGGATGGTGATTGATCCGGAAGGTTGGTGTACGATCGCTTCTCTTTAGTAGATGAGTCTTGAGTCTACGGTGTGGAGACACCGGAGCGAGAGTACAGGTACTCGTTAGAGAACGAGGGCACTGAGCGTGACCACCTCGAGTAGTCATTAGGGAAGTCTACCTTCTCGTCAATGACTGACTCGATGCTGCAGTAGTGTGTCTGGTTCTTTGACCTGAGATGCATCGGCAGTTCACCTTGAGGGTGTTATAGTTTGACTACACCATTACTCGGTCTCCTAGCCATATGGAACCCTGAGGTGTATGTTGGCTATAGCATGTTCATTGTAGGAACTGGATTGCATCAAGATGGGAATCTATCTACCTCGGTGGTAGAGGAGCAGCCCTATGATGATCATGAGAATCAAGTCCAGAAGCCCATGGCCATGGCAGAGTGAAATAATAGAAAGAGTTTCTATTTAGATTTTCACATTGGACTCGAATCGAATGATTACATCATATGACAGAGACTAGGGTTTGACGAGTTCACCTTAACCCTAATCTGATCGGGGCTCAAGATAGAAGAACTTAATCACACAGGTAGCTGCACCAAGAGGTTCGCATTCAGCTCTGATGGGTTGCCACCATATACTGCTAGGTGTCACTGGTGGATTTTGGGAGCAATTAGAATGATTTAGATGATCGATCATTCTAGCTGTTCGAATCAGAAGAGTTCTGATCCATCGAAAGGAGTTTCGATGATGTCTATGATAGAGATCATGACATATCCCATTACCATACAGAACTGAACCTAACTGGGTCACACAAACAAGGGTTTGAATCTGGTGATCATCAATTGAACTGATCTAGTTCAATTGATCTGAATGAGATTCAATTAGGTTCAAGGAAATCGTGCTAGCACTCGATTGAACCTAACGTTCTTCTTTTACTATCATAAATAAGTTGTCCTGACTGAGCCAAAGGAGTTTGTGCTCAATCAGAGGCCTTCATATGGTCTGACTGGAGGTTGTCCAAGTCAGAATAGGTTGTCTTATTTGTAAGACATTACCTGCCATTTTTGGTCACCTGCCATTTCTTGTTCTTTGACTTTGGTCAAAAGTCTACCTTTGACTGGTCAAACGTTGACCATTGACCCTTTGACTTTTGACCACATGTCATGCACCTATTGGAGAGCTGGTGGGGGCCTGTCCCCCTGCCAGAACCTGGCAAGGAGAAGGGCGCACGCCAAGGGTGGCGTGAGCCCAAGTAGGAGGCGCCTAGGAGTCCTTGTTGGACAAGGACTCCACCTCCCTTTTGGATTCCAATCAGAGTTCTACTAAGAATCCAGTTTGACTGGTCTTAGGCACCCTCTAAGGAGGAATCCAGGGGTCTCTATTCCAACCAATCAGATTTAGATCTGATTTCACAAAGGGTTGTGATTGGTTGAGAGGAAGAGGAGTTGGATCACAAGAGGTCTATAAATAAGACCCTGCGCCCAACCCTAATTCTAATGCAATTCAATTGAGAAACCCCACGCCCCAAGGCTGCCTCTCCCCTCCTTCTCCATGCCATAGCTTCTTCTCCCCTTGCTCTCCACGTCCAAAAGGTGTTTTGGACTTAGGTTGGTGCGATTCAGATCAAGGAAAGGCGATCAAAAGCAAGAAGGCTGCGCTGCTGCAAAAGGACGACTGCAGATCTTCAAAAGAGTTTTGAAGATCCTCCAGATCAGATCCAGATCTGATTTTTGGAGGTGTGATAGAGAAGAAGAGGATCTCCAGATCCAACCCGAGTGGATACCGGTAGAGGCCAGGCGCTTGCGTGGCTAGATCCAGAACCTTCCGCTGCAATCAGGATCATCTACAGGGTAATAGGATTACCCAAATCAGGTAAATTAAATTTGATTTAATTTATCTTATTTTATTTTATTTATTAAAATAATAAGAATCAGATCTAAAACATATCAAGATCTGATTGAGATCAAGAGAAAATTTTTGAAATATATCTCTTGATCTAATCAGATCTGGACGAACCTGGACCGGGAAATCAGGATTTCCCTTCAACTGGTATCAGAGCCATGGTTCTAAATTATTTAGATCTGATTTTAATTTTATTTTAATTAGAAAATAAAGTGATTTCAGATGTCACATGAGATGTGATCAGATCTGAAATCAGAAAAAATTAAAATTAAATGATTTGGATCTAAGAACATGAAGATATGCATGACTAGTTCTAGAATAGAATAGTTCTATAGAATAGTTTTGCATGTCTTTGATTTAATCTGATTAAATCATATTTTAGATCTTCTTATTTACTATTTTCTGATATTATAAGTGTTATAATAACATCTGATAAACAGCAAATAAAAATTATTTAATTTTAAATATCATATGAGATATGATTGATGCATGTCTAGACTAGTTGTAGAATAGTTCTACATAATTGTCTAGATTAGAATTTATTTTGATTAGATCAATTTAAATCTAATTTTTTAGATTATTATGAGATAATTTAGATCTGAAAACATGCATGATTATGATACATGAGATGTATGCAAAATATGCCTTGATTAGATCTAAATTTGTATATGAGATATATGATATAGATCTATAACTGTTTTGTAGATTTACATGTTCCTGATTAAGGCGTTCCTCTTGGCCGTCCGGTCATAAGAACGAAGAAGGGTTTAAAGGCCCTCTCTTCCCATTCGATGGGGTGTTCTTATGATGTGTAGGGGTGCTGCGTGTTCGTCCTTAATCAGAAACCCAAAACTTACTTTCTGCAAAACCCTAGATCCTGAAACCCTAGGATTTATTGTGCATATTTTGTTTATGAACCCAACTTAATTAAGAATTAAGTTTATGGAATATTAATTAGGTCTAAAATTGAGAATTTCAGATCTAAGACATATTCATAATACTGGGTTCGGGCTTGGGTAGCTCAATTAGGTCTAAGCGGTTGATCAAACCGAATCAAGAGTTGGTTAGATGGGATCAACAATGCTTAAATTGACCAGCCTAATAGGATTAAGTCTGGGTCAAGATCGAGTCACGATCAAGCAAGACCTAATTAGGCTCAGAGGTTAGAGTCTGGATTGTAGGCTAACCCAATTGGTTCTGACTCAACAATTTGGTGTCTAAGGTAAGTTTGGCACAGACGACCGACTGGTTTTTAATTGGAAGCTACTCGACCTGAATGCGTTCTTGTGCGAGTTAATGGCATATTCCTTCCACCGGTCTCACTTACCTGGCCATATCTGTTGACACAGTTCTGATCTGAGGTGGTCAATAATCCGAGCTAACCCATGCCACTAGGTTAGTCATAATTGTTATGACTAAGACCAAGTCTAGTTTAATGAGACCTGAATCAATTCTCCCTAAGAAAAGATTAAGTCTGAGGTCTTCCACCATTGTAGATGTGCGGGCCCTTCCCGGGGTTGATTGTTCTCGGCTGGATACAGTGGCTCAGTTGCACCGGGAAGATGCAACCATGTCTATTAGGCATTGGATGCTATGGGCTGGAGGATGAGTTGGGCTCAATATTTCGGATACGGTGAGAGACTCCAATTAGGAACCCAGTCTATGCAAATGGTGGGTCTGACTTAACTAAGGAGTGGATCAATATTCCGGATACGGTGAGATTCATGAATTAGAGACCAAGTTTGGGTGCACCATGATTAGAGAATCATTGAACAAGAGTTGTTCACTCATTGGCTAACCCATCACCAATAACTGTTAGGTGAGGTGATGAGTCAGTTGGTGAGACCGCACCACCCACTAGAAATCATCAATCGTGGAGATTTTCGCATCTCTACAGAGGGAGTGTAGGGATCCGAGAAAATAGTGGGAGCTAATTTGTTTAAAAATAAAATCCCTAAACGAAATTGGTCAAGTCAAAATTACAGTATCTAACTAGAATCTTTGACTCTCTACAGGAAAATGTCTGCGTCCAACCCACTTGGCACGTATCCTAGACACACATAGACTGACTGGACCCAATTATAAAGATTGGCTCAGGAACTACAAAATTATTTTGGGTTCAGAGAAGTTAACACATGTTTTGGACCAGGACCCTCCCACCTTACCAGCTCGTCCATCCACTTGAACAGAGAGCGTCTCTGGAAAAATGGATTGACGAAGACAATAAGGCCAGATACTACATGTTGGGCTCGATGTCTGATGAGCTCCAGCGCCAACATGAAGATATCGGGACTGCTCGCCAAATGTTGGCTCACCTGCAGGAGATGTTTGGTGAACAGAGTCGCGCAGCCAAATATCAAGTCACAAAATGACTTTTTAAGGCTAAGATGCGTGATGGGCAGTCAGTCCAAGATCACTGTCTGACAATGATCAAGGACATGGAAGAGCTTGAGAAGCTCGGTGTGAAGTTGGACTTGGACTTGCAGAACGATATTATTCTGCAATCCTTGACTGATGCATATGGGCAATTCATCATGAATTACCACATGCATAAACTTCAAAATTCCTTGGCCGAGTTGAATGAATATGCTGGTTACCGCTGAGCTTTCTATGAAAGGTTCTAAAGGCTCAGTTCTTGCTATGGAACGGACTTCTTCCAAAAGAAAGTCTTATGGAAAGAAAAAGAAGTCTGTGAAAAAGCAAAAGGTGGAAGGATCAAAGAAGAAGAAGGCAGAACCGAAGAAAAAGGTCGATGGCAAAGGAAAGTGTTTCCATTGCAACAGCGACGGCCATTGGAAGCGGAACTGCCCTACTTACCTGGCCACCCTGAAAGAACAAGAAGGAAGGTCCTTCTGGAGGTATGCTCGTTATTGAGTCTAACCTTACGGTTTCTTCTGCATCCAGTTGGGTGCTTGACTCTGGTTCTAGTGCTCATCTGTGCACTTCTATGCAGGGTCTTGAGGATAGCAGGAGGCTGAGGGATGGAGACATGATCCTACGCATCGGTAATGGAGCAAGAGTTGCTGCAGTAGCCGTGGGAACATACCCTCTTCGATTACCATCTGGTTTAGACTTAGTTTTAAAAGACTGTTATTATGTGCCTGCAGCTAGCAGGAATTTGATTTCTGTTTCATGCTTAGCACAAGAAGGTTATGTGATCACCTTCTTTAAGGACCATTGTAACATTCTTTATGAAAGAAATAAAATTGCAAATGGTTTCCTTGTTAATGGTCTTTATCAGTTGCATATTGATGTACCTATTTTAACTATCGAGCAAAACGTGAATGCCAAACGACCTAGGGATAGTCCAAACGACAGATATCTATGGCACCTGAGATTAGGTCATATAGCAGAAGATAGGATTAACAAATTGGAGAAAAATGGGCTATTGAGTCCATTGACTTTTGAGTCATATCCAACTTGTGAATCTTGTCTTCAAGGCAAAATGACTAAACTCCCTTTTGTTGGACATGGGGAGAGGGCCACAGATCTCCTTGCCCTAGTACATACTGATGTGTGCGGCCCATTTGATGTGCCGGCTAGAGGCAATTTTGTCTACTTCATTACCTTTACCGATGATCTGTCTAGGTATGGGTATGTGTATCTTATGAGACACAAGTCTGAAGCTTTTGAAAAGTTCAAAGAATTCAGACATGAAGTAGAAAAACAAACTGGAAAACCCATTAAGGTTCTTCGATCAGATCGAGGAGGTGAATACCTTAGCCGGGAATTCCTAGACTATCTTAAGGAAAATGGCATAGTCTCTCAATGGACTCCACCAGGAACACCTCAACTCAACGGGGTTTCAGAACGGAGAAATCGGACTCTATTGGATATGGTTCGATCCATGATGAGCTTCACAGACCTCCCTGATTTTCTTTGGGGACACTTCATTATTAACTTCAATCTATTTACTGAATAGGGTTCCCTCTAAAACCGTTCCTACCACACCGTATGAGATATGGCACGGTAAGAAACCAAGTCTGAGTCATCTCAGAATTTGGGGTTGTCCGGCTCATGTCAAAAGACAACAAGCGGACAAGTTAGAGTTTAGGTCCTTTAGAGCTCGATTCATAGGATATCCTAAAGAGTCATTAGGATACTATTTCTACATTCCAGAAGACCACAATGTGATTGTGAGTCGACATGCCATCTTTCTTGAAAAATAGTTTATTCAAGATAGCGGCATTGGAAAGCAGATTAAGCTTGATGAGAAAGTCTCACAAGCAGAACGAGCTAAGGACCAAGTGGAACCAAATCAGGTTGAGCCAATAAGAACACTACCTCCTCCACCTCGTAGATCGGAAAGAGTTTCCCGTCCCCCTGAAAGATACTTAGGTATTGTTTCAGAGGACGTAGAGGAAATGTTCCTCATAGGTAATGGTGCTCATGGTGATGATCCCAAAACCTACAACGAGGCGATATCAGATATCGACTCCGAGAAATGGCTTGAGGCAATGAAGTCAGAGATCGACTCGATGCACTCAAACCAAGTCTGGACCTTGGTAGATCCACCAGAAGGTATAGTACCTATTGGGTGTAAATGGATCTTCAAGAGAAAGATTGGTGCAGATGGGAATGTGGAGACATTCAAGGCTAGACTGGTGGCAAAAGGTTATAGTCAACGCGAAGGCATTGACTATCAGGATACCTTTTCCCCGGTAGCTATGCTAAAATCCATCCGCACATTGCTTGCCGTTGCAGCCTATTTCGATTATGAAATATGGCAAATGGACGTGAAAACGGCATTCCTAAATGGATATCTTGAGGAAGATATCTATATGGAACAGCCGCTAGGTTTCACATCCAGTGATACTGATCACAAGGTTTGCAAGCTGCAAAGGTCCATATATGGACTTAAGCAAGCATCTCGGAGCTGGAACACTCGTTTCAATGATGTGATCAAAAAGTTTGGTTTCATCAAAAATGAAGAGGAACCATGTGTTTTCAAAAGGGTCAGTGGGAGCGCTGTTGTCTTCCTCGTATTGTACGTGGATGACATCCTCCTTATTGGGAATGATATTCCCATGTTGACATCAGTCAAGATGTGGTTGTCCAAGGAATTCTCCATGAAAGACCTAGGTGAAGCATCCTTTATTCTAGGAATTAAGGTCTATAGGGATAGACCGAATAGGATGCTAGGACTTTCACAGAAGATGTACATAGAGGAAGTACTAAAGAGGTTTAGTATGGAAAACTCTAAGAGGGGATTAATACCCTTCAGACATGGTATTCATCTTTCCAAGAAGATGTGCCCCAGCACACCTGAGGAAATAGAACGCATGAGCAAGATCCCTTATGCTTCTGCAATAGGGAGCCTCATGTATGCCATGCTATGTACACGACCTGATATAGCCCATGCTGTGAGTGTCACAAGCAGATATCAGTCAAATCCAGGTGAAGAACACTGGACTTCTGTGAAATGTATCCTTAAGTACTTGAGAAGAACTAAGGATATGATGTTGGTCTTTGGTAACGGAGAACTCCAAGTTCAAGGATACACAGACTCGGACTTCATGTCTGATATAGATGATCGAAAGTCGACATCTGGAAGTCTGTTTGTGTGCAATGGTGGAAGCAGAGTTCCACCATGTGATAGCAAACGGAAGCAGAATATATAGATCAGAGGCTGCATTCTGGTACCATTCCACTGACAACAATGGCCATAGCCCTTGCTAAGGAGCCGAGGTCTCACCAGAAGTCCAAGCACATTGAGCGGCGATATCATCTCATCCGCGATTACCTTGAGAAAGGTTACGTTGAGGTCAAGAGAGTCAACTCCGCAGATAATGTGGCAGACCCACTTACAAAGCCGTTGGGCCAGCAGAAGATCGAAGCCCACCTTGAGAAGATGGGACTTAGACTTGTAGCCAATTGGCTTTAGGACAAGTGGGAGATTGTTAGATATATGTGCCCTAGAAGCCAGAATTGGCTGACACTTGTAATACACTTCTAGGGGCAAAATTATAATTTTGACTATAATTAATAAAATGGGTTATTTTCTATCACATATGTGTATTTAGTGTCTGTGATACATCCTTTGAGTTAATGGTAATGATAATTCATATTTTCAAGAGTTGAAAATTTAAGACATGAATAATCATTATTAACTCATAAACAGCTCCCGACCATAGGATCATCACGAGGATGGTGATTGATCCGGAAGGTTGGTGTACGATCGCTTCTCTTTAGTAGATGAGTCTTGAGTCTACGGTGTGGAGACACCGGAGCGAGAGTACAGGTACTCGTTAGAGAACGAGGGCACTGAGCGTGACCACCTCGAGTAGTCATTAGGGAAGTCTACCTTCTCGTCAATGACTGACTCGATGCTGCAGTAGTGTGTCTGGTTCTTTGACCTGAGATGCATCGGCAGTTCACCTTGAGGGTGTTATAGTTTGACTACACCATTACTCGGTCTCCTAGCCATATGGAACCCTGAGGTGTATGTTGGCTATAGCATGTTCATTGTAGGAACTGGATTGCATCAAGATGGGAATCTATCTACCTCGGTGGTAGAGGAGCAGCCCTATGATAATCATGAGAATCAAGTCCAGAAGCCCATGGCCATGGCAGAGTGAAATAATAGAAAGAGTTTCTATTTAGATTTTCACATTGGACTCGAATCGAATGATTACATCATATGACAGAGACTAGGGTTTGACGAGTTTACCTTAACCCTAATCTGATCGGGGCTCAAGATAGAAGAACTTAATCACACAGGTAGCTGCACCAAGAGGTTCGCATTCAGCTCTGATGGGTTGCCACCATATACTGCTAGGTGTCACTGGTGGATTTTGGGAGCAATTAGAATGATTTAGATGATCGATCATTCTAGCTGTTCGAATCAGAAGAGTTCTGATCCATCGAAAGGAGTTTCGATGATGTCTATGATAGAGATCATGACATATCCCATTACCATACAGAACTGAACCTAACTGGGTCACACAAACAAGGGTTTGAATCTGGTGATCATCAATTGAACTGATCTAGTTCAATTGATCTGAATGAGATTCAATTAGGTTCAAGGAAATCGTGCTAGCACTCGATTGAACCTAACGTTCTTCTTTTACTATCATAAATAAGTTGTCCTGACTGAGCCAAAGGAGTTTGTGCTCAATCAGAGGCCTTCATATGGTCTGACTGGAGGTTGTCCAAGTCAGAATAGGTTGTCTTATTTGTAAGACATTACCTGCCATTTTTGGTCACCTGCCATTTCTTGTTCTTTGACTTTGGTCAAAAGTCTACCTTTGACTGGTCAAACGTTGACCATTGACCCTTTGACTTTTGACCACATGTCATGCACCTATTGGAGAGCTGGTGGGGGCCTGTCCCCCTGCCAGAACCTGGCAAGGAGAAGGGCGCACGCCAAGGGTGGCGTGAGCCCAAGTAGGAGGCGCCTAGGAGTCCTTGTTGGACAAGGACTCCACCTCCCTTTTGGATTCCAATCAGAGTTCTACTAAGAATCCAGTTTGACTGGTCTTAGGCGCCCTCTAAGGAGGAATCCAGGGGTCTCTATTCCAACCAATCAGATTTAGATCTGATTTCACAAAGGGTTGTGATTGGTTGAGAGGAAGAGGAGTTGGATCACAAGAGGTCTATAAATAAGACCCTGCGCCCAACCCTAGATTCTAATGCAATTCAATTGAGAAACCCCACGCCCCAAGGCTGCCTCTCCCCTCCTTCCTCCATGCCATAGTCTTCTTCTCCCCTTGCTCTCCACGTCCAAAAGGAGTTTTGGACTTTAGGTTGGTGCGATTCAGATCAAGGAAAGGCGATCAAAAGCAAGAAGGCTGCGCTGCTGCAAAAGGACGACTGCAGATCTTCAAAAGAGTTTTGAAGATCCTCCAGATCAGATCCAGATCTGATTTTTGGAGGTGTGATAGAGAAGAAGAGGATCTCCAGATCCAACCCGAGTGGATACCGGTAGAGGCCAGGCGCTTGCGTGGCTAGATCCAGAACCTTCCGCTGCAATCAGGATCATCTACAGGGTAATAGGATTACCCAAATCAGGTAAATTAAATTTGATTTAATTTATCTTATTTTATTTTATTTATTAAAATAATAAGAATCAGATCTGAAACATATCAAGATCTGATTGAGATCAAGAGAAAAATTTTTGAAATATATCTCTTGATCTGATCAGATCTGGACGAACCTGGACCGGGAAATCAGGATTTCCCTTCA
>QRFJ01004929.1:0-42382 GCA_006176705.1 Cocos nucifera | reverse complement strand
ACTTTTTTGTAGTAGATAAGTCTTGAGTCTATGGTGTAGAGACATCGGAGCAAAAGTATAGATACTCGTTAGAGAATGAGGGCACCGAGCGTGCCCACCTCAAGTAGTCATAAGAAAGTCTACCTTCTCGTCGATGACTGACTCGATGCTACAGTAGTGTGTCTGGTTCTTTGACCTAAGGTGCATCGGTAGTTCATCTTGAGGGTCTTATAGTTTGACTACACCATGACTCGATCTCGTAGCCATTTGGAATCCTAAGGTATATGTTGGCTATAGCATGTTCATTGTAGGAATTGAATTGCACCAAGATGGAATCTATCTACCTCAGTGGATGAGAGGTGGCCCTATGGTAATCATGAGAATCAAGTTCATAAGCCCATGACCATGGCAGAATGTGAAATAATAGAAAGAGTTTCTATTAAGGTTTTCACATCGGACTTGAATCGAATGATTAAATCATATGATAGAAATTAGGATTTGCCTAATTCACCTTAATCCAAATCTGATCAGGGCTCAAGATAGAAGAACTTAATCACACAAGTAGCTGCACCAAGAGGTTCATTTTTAGTTTTGATGGTTTGCCACCATATGCTGCTAGGTGTCACTGGTGGATTTTGGGAGCAACTAGAATGATTTTGATGATCGATCATTCTAGTTGTTTGAATCAAAAAAGTTTAGATCAATCAAAAGAAGTTTTGATAATGTCGATGATGGAGCTTATGACATATCCCATTACCATACAGAACTAAACCTAACTATATCATACAAATAAGGGTTTGGATTTGAAAATCATCAATTGCACTAACCCAGTTCAGTTGATTTGAATAAGATTCAATTAGGTTCAAGAAAATCATGCTAGCACACGATTGAGCCTAACATTCTCCTTTTTCTATCATTATAAGTACTAGCACACGATTGAGCCTAACATTCTCCTTTTTCTATCATAAAAGTTGTCTCAACTGAGCCAAATAAGTTTGTGCTCACTTAGGTACCTTTACCTGATCTAACTGGAGCTTGTCCAAGTTAGAAAAGGGTTGTCTTAATTTATGAGATAAATTTGAGACAACACCTACCATTTTTTATCATCTGCTAATTTTTGTACTTTGATTTGATCAAACATTGACCTTTGACCCTTGGATATCTGCCCATGTGTCACGTACTTATTGGAGAGTAGATAGGGGCTTGTCCCCTCTCTGGAAATTGAAAAGAAAGGGGGTGCATGCCTAGGATGGCATGCGCCCATGGATAGGGACGTTGGAGTCCCATACGGATGGGACTCCATGTTGCTTGTTGGATTCAAACTAGGTGACCTTCACCTATAGATCTTGACCAGTCTCAGGTGCCACCTTAGGATGAATCCGTGGGTCTCTCATCCCACCAATCAGATTTAGATCTAATTGAACGAAGAAACATGATTGGCCGGGGTGATGCAGCATTGCATGGCGCAGCAGAGTCTATAAATAGACCCTATCTGCGCCCACTTTTAAGAAGAACTTCTCTCCTAGCCATGTCCCAAGGCTGTCCCTCTCCCTTCTCCATGCCACCATCTAGCCCACTCTTTCCTCTCCACACCCAAGAAAGTTGGGTTCTTCAGATTAGTGCGAGTCGGCAAGAAAAGGCTAATAAAAAAGGAAGAAGGCAACACTGCTGTAGAGATGATGGGCGATCTTCAGAAGGTATTTTGAAGATCCTCCAAATCAGATCTAGATCTAATTTTTGGAGAAAAGAAAGAGAAGGAGAAGATCTCCAGATCCAACTTGAGTGAATACCGATAGAGGCCAGGCGCTTGCATGGCTAGATCCAGAACCTCAGAGCTTCCGTAGAATCATCAATGGGTAATCAGATTACCCAGGATCAAGGTAAAATTAATTTAGTTTCAATTTAATTTAATTTTTCTTATTTATCAGATGCTAATATTAGATCTAAAAGGTGTCAGATCTGATCTAGATCTAAGAAAAAATTTTTTGAAATATGCCTCTCGATCCAATCAGATCTGAACAAACCTGACCCAGAAAATCCCAAGATGTCCCTTCACATGGGTGGACCAACCAAAGTTGGGCGTGTGTACAATCATGTGGATTCTAGTACCCACTAAAGAATTAGGATAATTTCTCAAATTGGAGATAGAGGCTATCAATTTGAATAAAATAGTGGGAGAAATCTTTTGATTAAAGTCCAAACCTTTAGGTTTAATGAATCAATTACTAATTAGATTTTGATTTTTCTTTATGCAGACATGGACACTTCTCTATCGCTCTGATCATTGTTGGACAATGATAAGTTGGTGGGACCCAACTTCGATAGCTGGTACCGAAAGTTGAAGATTGTCTTGGAGCATGAACGGATCCTATATGTACTGACGGATCCTGCACTTGAGGAGCCAACTGCCAATGCACGTATAACAGTCAGAGAGACTTATCAAAAATAGCTCAGTGATTGAACCATGATGCACTGCATTATGCTGACTGTGATGAGCGATGAGTTCAATCGCAAGTTTGAGACAGCTTAGCCAAATAAAATGCTCCAAGTGTTGGAGGATTCTTTTGGCACATTCGATGACATTGAGAGGCACAAGACTAGTTGTGCTATCTTCAACACCAGAATGTGGGATGGTGCCTCTGTCACTGATCATGTATCGTACATGATCGAGCTAATAGAGCACTTGAGCAAGCTCAATTTTTCCTTACACAAACAACTTAGGAAAGATGCAATACTGAACTTGCTGCCCAAGTCTTATCTCCCATTCCTTACATATTATAAAATGTCAAAGCCTAAAGTGGACTACCACGAGTTCCTGAGGTTACTTCAGAACTTTTAGAATGATCGCCAATTTCATAAGGAGTTGGTGAACTTAGTGGGAGGTTCATCTTCTCGTTCTCGATCCTTTAGAAAAGAAAAGAAGAACAAGAAGAAGAAAGCCAAGAAGGTGCATGTTCATGCTAGGACACCCATGCAGGATCAGACCCCAAAGATCAAGCCCAATAAGAGTCAAGCCAAATGCTTCTTTTGCAAGAAGCAAAGGCACTGGAAGAGGAACTATTCTTAGTACATTGCCTTTCTGGACCCAAACAGGTAGAGAAAGAAGCAAGCTATTACTGGGCAAGATATTTAAATGATAACTCCTTGCAATTTCTCTATTTATGATATTACTAACTGGGTATTCGATACCGATAGCTCTTACCATATTTGCAGTTCATTGTAGGGGTTGCGGGTTAGTAGAAGATTCAAGAAAGATGAGAGATTCCTGAACATTGGAGATGGAAGACCAGTTTCAATTCTAGCTTTAAAAATTTTGAAACTTGTATTTGAATCTCATATCGTTGTTCTTAGTGATTGTCATTTCTATCTTAGTTTCTTTTTAAATATCATTTTTGTAGGCTTTTTGGCCATGTACAATTATAAAATTTCAATAAAAAATGAGTTTGTAATGTCATTATGAATGATGTTACTGCTTTCTATGGATAATTGAACAATGGTGTATATATGTTATCACAATCTGTTAATATAGTCTATTCTACTAGCAAGCATCCTAGATTAGATAGTGTATCAGATATCTACTTATGGCATTGTAGGCTAGGTCATATAAACAAGAACATGATAAACAAGTTGACTCAGAGAAAAATCCTTGAAGTTAATGATTGTGAATCACTTCCAACCTATGAGTTCTATCTTCTTGGTAAAATGATCAAGTCACCTTTTACTGAAAAAGGTGAGAGAGCCAATGAGCTCTTAGGTCTAGTACATACTGATGTATGTGGACTAATGAGCACAAGTGCCAGAGATGGATATGTCTACTTCATCACTTTCATAGATGATCTATCTAGATATGGATATATCTATCTAATGAAACATAAGTCAGATTTTTCTAAATATGTTTAAATGATTTTGAAGTGAAGTAGAAAAATAAACTAAAAAAAGTTTTAAAACTCTTCAATCTGACCGACGAAGAGAATATCTTTCTGATGAGTTTCTCACATATCTAGGAGCGAATGAAATTCTCTTCCAATGGACTCCTCCTGGAACACCACAGCATAATAGTGTGTCTGAAAGGATGAATCAAACTCTATTAGACATGATCCAATCCATGATGTTGCGAGCTTGTCAATATCCTTCTGGGGATATGCACTCTAATCGACTTGTTATCTATTAAATAGGGTTCCAAGTAAGTCTGTAGTTAAAACCCCATATGAGATATGAACAGGGCGTAAGCCAGCACTTTCACACCTTAGGGTTTTGGGGTGCCCGACTTATGTTAAATGGTTAGTTACAGGCAAACTTGGACCTAGGTCTGATAGGTGTACATTCATAGAGTACCGAAAAGAGACCAAAGGATATTATTTCTACCATGCTAATGAACAAAAGATGTTCGTCAGTCTTAGGACAATCTTTTTGGTAAAGGAGTTTCTTGATGAAGGAACTGTTGCCTCTAAAGTTGAACTTGATGAAGTTCAACAAGTAGAATGTTCGACACAGAATGTTGAACCTAAGTCGGATTTGATCAGATCATATCCAAAGCCTAGTGAATCCACACCATTAAGGCGATCCGACAAAGTACCCCGCCATCTAAATAGATACTTTGGATTCTTGGTTCAGGATGGTGATCCCATCGAACTCGATGAGAATGATGAGGATCCGATCACTTATATGGATGAGATGTAGAGATCCAACTCTAAGAAATGGCTAGAAGCAATGAGATCCAAAATGGATTCCATGAAGGTCAATGATGTATGGACATTACTTGACCCATCTGAAGGGGTTAAATTTATTGGGTGTAAATGGGTCTTCAAAAGAAAGAGGAGTGCATACGGAAAGATGGAGACCTATAAAGCCCGTCTGGTTGCCAAGGGGTATCGTCAACATTATGGTATTGACTATGACGAGATATTCTCTCCTGTGGCAATGCTCAAGTCCATTCGGATCATACTTACCATTGCTATCCAGCTAGACTATGAGATCTGGTAGATGAATGTGAAAACAGCTTTCTTAAATGGAGAGCTGATCGAAGAGGTGTATATGATATAATCTGAAGAGTTCACATCCACAGATGAGTCCAAGATGTGCAAGCTTTAGAGATCCATTTATGGATTGAAGCAGGCATCTCGGAGTTAGAACATGCATTTTAATAAAATAATCAAAACATATGACTTTATTAAGAACGGACAAGAACCCTGCATTTACAAATGGGCAAATGGTCCAACAGTGGTATTCCTTTTTTGTACGTGGACAATATTCTCTTAATTGGAAATGACATCCCCATACTACAAGGAATAAAAGCCTAGTTGTCATCACAGTTCTTCATGAAGGATTTGGGTGAAGCATCCTACATCCTAGGGATAAAGATCTATAGGGATATATCTAAAAGGATGCTTGGTATGTCTTAATCCACGTACATAGAAACTATGCTGAAGAGGTTCAGCATGAAGAATTTCAAAAAGGGCTATCTTCTAATAGACCAAAAAATTTCTCTCTCAAAGAAGGATTGTCTGACAACTCCTGAAGGAAGAGAGCGTATGAGTAAAATTCCATATACTTTGGTAGTGGGGTCTATTATATATGCAATGACATGTACGAGACCAAACGTGGCATACTCACTAAGAGTAGTGAGTAGATACCAGTTTGATCCTGGAGAAAATCACTGGAAGGTGGTTAAAACCATCTATAAGTATTTGAGAAATACAAAGGACCAATGGTTGGTTTATGGTAAGTCAGATCTGAAGCTTGTGGGGTTTACAGACTCTAGCTTTCAATCTAATTATGATGACAGTAAAAATGTATTGGGATATATCTTTACTCTAAATGGTGGAGCCATCTACTGAAAAAATTCCAAACAACATACAGTGGCTGACTCTGTTAGCGAAGCAGAGTACATGATAACATCAGATGCAGCAAAGAAAGCTATGTCGCTAAGGAAGTTCATTATCGAGCTTGGAATACCACTCTCCATTGATGGTCCAGTCCTGCATTACTGCGATAGCACTGGCGCCATAGCTCAAGCAAAGAAATCGAAGGCACACTAGCGAAGAAAGCACATTCTCCATCGCTTTCATTTGGTCCGTGAGATCATAGATCGTGGTGACATCGACCTTCAAAAGATTGATAAAAAGGAGAACCTAGCTGACCCCTTCACTAAAGCTCTGGCAATCAAGGAGTTCGACAACCATAAGTCGAAGATGGATATTAAATACTATGTTGAGTGGCTTTAGGATAAGTGAAAGTTGTTGAGAATTGTGTTCCAAAATCAATCGTTAGTCTGTTGATGGTTGAGATATTATAATTAATTATTAATTAATTAATAAAAAATATTTTGGCATCTTTTTTCATCATATATTTACATCTTCTAATGAACTTCATTATTGTGATAAAGTCCTTAGGACTATTTAATTTCGATAAAGAGAGGATTTATCGATTAGTCCTTAAATTTATTTACGACCAAATGATAGACTGTTAATTAGGATAACAGTGTCTATCGAGTATACATCGCTATATGCCTATATTAGTTATACTCTTAACCAAGGTGTGTGGAGACACTGGTATGGCTTATAGGTGAGATGTATGGATACATCATCATTGAACGTGACCAACTCCAAAGCATTCTACTATCGAGAATGTCTCTAATGGGATATAGATATAAATATCCCTTAGATCTGAGTTCACCTCAGCGACTTGCAAGAAACTCACTATGCTTTGGTATCAAACTAACTGAATTTTTAATTCAACAATGGAAGACTTCTGGGCATAGTCAAGTACTTGCGAAGTTGGAGTGTGATCGAGATGGAATTGACCACTCTAAGAGTTGGAGAAGAATGTGTCACTGTATTTCAATATAGCAAAACCTTGGCAAGGGTAATCCATCAGATGAATTTGGTATTTTCAAATACAATATGGATAGCCTGATCAAAGTTGATAGTTGAACTCTGATGTGTCCTACGAGCATTATGGTTAAGGGGATGAATTATATGGAAACTATATCCGCATGGGTTTTAAGGATGGTGTTCTACACCTTTGACCTATCCAACCATCGGGTATCATTGCTAGATGGTCACTTCGATTGATATAGAAATTTATTTTTATGCTACCGACTTAGGTTCAGACCTATGAGATTACAT
Source organism: Cocos nucifera (assembly GCA_006176705.1). NCBI lineage: Eukaryota > Viridiplantae > Streptophyta > Magnoliopsida > Arecales > Arecaceae > Cocos > Cocos nucifera. The sequence goes on along the minus strand of QRFJ01004929.1, from coordinate 35,276 downwards.
ACATTAGAGGTTATGATCTGATCAGATGGTTGATCAATGATTAAGAATCGTTCTAGGGTTAAACAATCAATATGATTGTTGTTTAACCTAGTGCAAGTGTTGCAGGAGGATCAATTAGTAATTAAATTACTAATTAGCTTAATTTGATGAATCCAATAGACTGAGATTATTTTTAACTAAATATGATTTAATTTGATTTAGTTTGGGCTTGATTGGATCAAGTCCAATTGGTTTATTGGAGAAGCCAAGTGCAAGGAAGAACTAGTCCTAGTCTAACTAGGACTCAGATTAATCCAATTTTTTAATTTGATTAGAAAGAAAATTAAAATAAAATCTAACTTAATTAAGAACTTAAATGGGTTAGGGCCTTATTTAATTAGATTGGTTTAATCTTGATTTTATTTGGTTAAAAGATCTTGTTTGTCCAAATTAAAATAGGAGTCCTACTATGACTAGGACTCCCTATCTCCTTGCACCACCTTGGTCCCAGTGCCTCCCATACCTATCTTTTAGATATTTTTTCATGGAAAATTCCCTTTTTCCTAATTTTCATGCCTCCTTTCTCCCTCTAAGTCATATTTGAAAGTTAGGTGGAAGACCAAGTCAAAGGTGGAATTGGTTTTGTTTAGGATTCTATGAGATAGAATCCTTGTTGACCAAAACATCTTCCCTTAAGTGCTAACCCCTCTTTTAATTAATTCTTCTCTTATTCTATGAAAATAATTTTCTTTTTTATACACCCTCCCTTTCTGGTCTACACCAAAAATTATGGAGGAGGCACCCAAGAGTTGGGCACCCCAACAACTTTCCATGTTTGGATATTCCTAGTCTAGAAATTTGACCTAACTTGGACTCTTCTTTTTCCCTATTTATTGGATGAATTTTATTTTAATTTTTTCATAAAATATAAAGCTTTGGAGTGTACAAAAATTAGAGGAAGAGGGTCCTTGGGCATGGGGGTTCCATAGGCACCAAACTAGGTGTCTAGGTGAGAGAAAAGAGAAGAAGAAGAGGGACTTCTTCTAGGGCTATTTTATTTTCAATCTTTCCTCCTTTCTTTTGAGTTTTTTTTTTTAGAGAGTCTCAGATCAGCAAACTCTCATCTTTCTTTTCATATTTTAGAGAGTCCAAATTTTGAAGAAGGGAGTATCAGATCGACCGTCGAAGAAGGATCAGCATAGTACTAGCATGCTATGCTAATTTCCTGCATCGTACTTCAGATCAAAGATCGTAGGCTCGTGTGGATGACTCCTAGAGGTTGGATGCATGTGCAGCTTGTAACATCATCCTCAAGCTTGGATCAGCAAGTTAGAACATCTAAACTTGCTCAGGTAATAAATCTGATCTATAAACTTTATACCTACATTTGATGTAGGATAGATCTAGGTTGATTTGATCAACCTTTTTTTCTTTCTTATTTAATTTTAATTTTTAATTTAATATCATGTCTTGATCATGATCTGAGATCTAGGTATTTACATGATTATTTAAATAAATTTTAAATTTATTTAAGTCTTCCGCTGTAAGATCTTGAAAAAATTTCAAGATCTACCTGTGAAACCCTGATCTGGTTCCTTCAGTGGGGACATTGGTATGGCATGCAGGTGAGATGTAGGGATACATCTGCATTGAACATGATCAACTTTAGAGCTTTTCTGCTATCAAAAATTGCTCTGATGGTATATGGGCATTAGTGTATCTTTGAGCTAAGATCACCATGGTGACTTCTAAGCAACTTAATATGCTTTGGTGTCGGACTACCTAAATTTCTAATTCAATGATAGAAGATTTCTAGGTACAATCAAATACTTAAGAAGTCGATGCGTGAGTCAAGATAGGATTGACTACTCCTTGACTTAGGAGCTGCATTTAATAGTGTTTCAATTTAGCAAAGCCTTGGCCATGGTAATCCTAGTGAGGGATTATAGGACTAATTGCTTTGAGATATGATTTGGATGTATCTTCCAGGGTTGACAGTTTAACTCGAAGTCATCCAATGGATAGAGATCAAAGGGAAAAATTATGTGATAACTATATTCACATAGCTTCTAAATGTTATGATTGTACTATTTCATCTATCCGAACGTCAGGTACCATTGCTATATGGTCACCTCAATTAGTATAGGAAATTGGTTCTTATGCTACCAGCTTAGATTTGAACATGCGGGATCACACACACTAGAGGTTCCTATCCAATCTAATGGCTGATCAAGAGAAGTTTAATTAGTGATTTGATCACTAATTAACTCAATTTGATTGAGTAATTAATTTTGGATTAAGACCAATTGAATTGGATTCATTTGGATTTGATTCGATTAGGTTATAAGATGATCTAATCATTAAGAAGGTTTAATCCCTGATTTCATCAGGAGTTGGGCTTGATTAATTTTTGATTTGATTAGGATTTAACTGAGCCTAATTAAGCCTAAAAAAGTTGGATTTAATCTAGTTTAATTGGGCCTAACCAATCTAGATTGGATTGGTTCAATTGGATGACTAATGTAAGACTAGTTTGACTAGTCTTCCCAATGCCACATCTTCCTTTGATTTGCTCCATCCTTTCTCCATGAGAAAGATATTTCTCATGAAGTTTTTCATGCAAGGGAGGGCGTGCATTCTCCCTTCTTATGTGCCTTATAGATTGGTTTGATCTGGTTACCAACTGAATTCAAATAGAATTTAAATTTGAATGGGTAACCACTTGATCTAAACCAACCCCTCACGCCTCCCATGTTATTGTGTGCTTCTATAAAATGCTAGATTTTATGAATATGCAAAAGTGAGGAAGAGAGAGAGAGAGAGAGAGAAAGAGAGAAAGAAAGGAAAATCAGAAAAAGAGTTTTTGATCTTGTGCGTGAGCTCTTATACGTGAGAAAAGATCAAAAGAAAAGAGAGTTCTAAGCGCAAGAGATTTTGGATGAGAGCATATCCTAGAATCTATATAGGGTTTGAGATTTAGATCTCTGAGTTATGAGAGTCATGACTTCATAGATCCTGGTGGAGAACCTCCTCATCTTCTCATCTACATTCATTGAGATCCAGAGTGTCTGAAGACCCGATGAAGAAAATCAAAAGAAGTTTGATCTAAATCAGCTATTGAAGGTTTCCACAAAGCTAGCACTCGGGAGAAACTGATCGGGATCAGGGTCTCGTGTAGATTACCCATGGAGGTCAGATGCTTGTGTGGCTGTGTTATGGCATTTAGATCTACACAGAGGAGATGAGATTGCGGCATTCTTCTACCCACGAAAAGATAACATGTTCTAAGCACATAGAGCAGAAAAATAGTTTTACTATTGATTTTGTTTTTATTTTTAGATATGTATGCATATATAATATATTAAATCCTATAGCATGTAGGATTTTCATATTAGATCTATAGCTTTTCATTATTAATATAATTAATAATATTATCTACTATGCATTTATCAAAAAAAGTTTCTGAAAGTAGAGCTAGAAATCCTGCACGTTTCTTTCACCAAGTGTTTGGAAGAAGAAGATTAAAGATCAACTATCAAGAAGGGATTTGCAAGGTGTGATAATGTTGTGTAGATTTTCGATCACCGAACCTTCCATCAGATTTGAACTTCGTATGGACAACCCATAGAGGCTGGATGATCTGTGTGGCTTAAAGTGATGTTCTCTTCTATGAAAATAGCAAGTGGAGTTCTTGACCTGTGATCAAGTATGGAGATCTGATCTCTATAGTGTTCTAGATTTGATATAGATCAGATTAATATTGATATGATCAACACCTTCTAGTTATTTATTTTTTTTTTTAGATTTAATACATGCTAGTATCATGTCATAAAATCCTAGATCTAGAAGTTTTTACATGCTTTAGTTAATTAATATGATTAATCTAAATCATCTACTTTCACTATTTTCGAAAAGGTTTTGAAATTTAACCATGTAACTCTAGATTTTTTCTTCAATTGATATCAGAGCCTAGGATTGATTGACATGGCATTCATGCATATTTTAGATTGATAATTTAGATTAGATCTAAATTATAATCTAAGATTTAAATCTAAAATAGCTAATTTGATCGCACAGACTGATCTTTTAAGGTTGTCTTGTTGTAAGGTTTATCCCTTACAGTATAAAGATTGTCCTAGTACGTATTGATCTAAAAATTAATCAAAAATATAGTAGATATAATTTAAATAAATTTATGATTTAAAAAATTTAAAATTATTTTAATCTAAAATTAAATAATTAGATCGCATGGACTGATCTTATAAGGCTGTCCTACTGTATGGTCTACCCTTTACAGTAAAAAGATTATCCTAGTACATGCTGATATAAAAGTTAATTATAAATATATTAGATATAATCTAAATAAATTTATGATTTAGTAGATTTGAAATTATTTCAATCTAAAATTTATGGTCATGAATATTGTTGGGTATGAATCCTTTCTTGCCAAAGTCCGATAGGATATCTAGCCTTGAGGAAACTCCATCCGGTGAGGATAGCCATGCCAGACTCTGGCTAGTGAAAAGTTTATGCTCAGGTGCCGAGACTATAGACCTCTAACCTAAATCTATCATTCAATCTTCTTCATTCAGATTCCTAGCTCCTTCAGATATTCTCAGAACCTACAGGGCGTTGTAGATTTTGCTCAAACGAACTTGAATAGAGATGACAGTCCCCAAGCAGCTGAGTAACAGGTTTAATTATGGCTTGGTTTGGCCAACCTTGGTGCTCTTTGAATCTTTTTTCAACAAAAAACCATCCAAGCTATTCGATATTGGACCAATGTCGGATCAATAGAACTCCTCTCCAGACGAACTCCTATAATATACTAAGGGTGGTAGACCTCGGGATTCCTACATCAAGAACTCTGAACATGCAGGCTAAAGGACCTCATCTCCTTCATATCAACATCCAAACGTTCTCGAAAGCAATCGAGCTTCAAAAAAATAAATAAGTAGGTTCTCTCCGAGTAGATCCCTTTTCGCTCTTTCCAAGCAAAATTTCCTCAGCCGACATCCTTTCAGTTAATCTCCTCCTGGATGCCAGAGAAACCCCCTTCGATTGACCTCTTCCCAATCGAACTCCTTTCGAACACTGGTCGATTTTCTTCCCACCAACCTCCATCCATCCGAACTTCTTACATTAGCTGAGAGGGGACTCGTCGTTATATATTACTTCTCCAGTAGATCTTCTTCCAGATTTCTTCAACAAAATTATTTTTGGATTTTTGCTCCTTCAGCCAGACTTCTCCTTCCAGCAGAACTACTTTTGGATTCCTTTAGCAGACTTTCTTCAAAATTTCTCTAGTCATAGGACTTCCGAACCCCTTCTGGTTGAACTCATTGCAGTTTCCTAGAAAGGCCTCCATGCCTATGCAAATCTCGCTATCCATATAGCATGAACCCACTTACACACATACGACCTTAAAAGAGTCCGAACTTCTTTGGGATTGATGAAACTCAAAGCTCTTCACCGCCAGCGCCTACCTCCTTTGAACTTCAACTATCAAGTCCTAACGGACTGGCGCATCACGACAACGGACACTACTCTCTATTACAAACTTCACGTGGCCCTGAAAGGCCCACTACCAGGCACTTATGGCTGTTGCTATCAGTTTGTTATGGGCTTCGTCTATATAAGAGACCCTCCAGATATGCTTTCTTCAGTAGCTCTCTTCTCCTTGTTGATACTCTGCTACTTTCTCTACTAAGTGTTCCATTTTTTTTGGCTAAAAGGACTGACTTGACCATCGATGGATCCTATCAGAGCCACCCCTCCTCCGATTTGGACTTCTTTTACAGGTTCTGACGGTGACCTCAACTTCTCCAGCTCTAGCTAGTTTCGACGTCAACCAGATTCTATAATAATAGGATTGGTGCTAGAGGAAGGGACACCTCTTTCTTTTGAGGTTTTCTTATTCTTAAAGGAGTGCTCAGTAGAGAACTCTCTTCTACTCTTTCGGAGTCCTTTCCCAATCGATCTCATGAGGATGCTTCCCAAGAAGGCCTCGACTTGACGGTCAACCACCTCCATGGCTAGATCTCACCTAGATTTGCTTGCTCCTATCTCATCCCCAACATCTCAGATTCTGCCAACAGCAATGGTGGATGCAGAGCAATTTAACCTACTGATCCAGCAAGTCAGGGGCCTCACTGAAGCAGTGCAGGCCATATAGCATCAACGACCTTCGGTGTCAGTCTAGCTGGAACAGGCTTCTCCAAAATCCTAGGATCCTATCTGATGATGATCGACTTGGGCGAGTCGGTCTGTAACTTTCAAAAAAGAGAAGTGGAGGGTAAAGAGCCTCTGCTCCAATCATGATTCAACTCCTAAGGGGACCTTACCACCATTCAGCCAAAAGACCCTAGAGATTCACGACCGTGAGGATCTCCTGGATAGAAAACTCTAAGAAATAAACTAACAGATCGAGGAACACCGCCATGCTCCTTCCTCTTATGGTAATGATATCTGCACTGACCCTCTTTTTTTTAAAAAAATTATGCAGGAACCTATCCTACCGAACTCCAAGCTTTCCCAATTCGAGTGCTACGATGGGACTACAGATTCGATCAATCATCTAGAGGCCTTCCAGACAATGATGCTGCTTCATGTTAGATATATCTACCCTAGAAGCCAAAATTGGCTGACAGTTGTAATACACATCTAGGGGCAAAATTATAATTTTGACTATAATCAATAAAATGGGTTATTTTCTATCACATATGTGTATTTAGTGTCTTTGATACATTCTTTGAGTTAATGGTAATGATAATTCATATTTTCAAAAGTTAAAAATTTAAGACATGAATAATCATTATTAACTCATAAAATGCTCTCGACCATAGGATCATCACGAGGATGGTGATTGATCCGAAAGGTTGGTGTACAATCACTTATGTTTAGTAGATGAGTCTTGAGTCTACGGTATGGAGACACTGGAGTAAGAGTACAAGTACTCATTAGAGAATGAGGGCACTGAGCATGACCACCTCGAGTAGTCATTAGGAAGTCTACCTTCTCGTCAATGACTGACTCGATGCTGCAGTGGTGTGTCTGGTTCTTTGACCTGAGGTGCATCGATAGTTCACCTTGAGGGTGTTATAGTTTGACTACACCATAACTCGATCTCCTAGCCATTCGAAACCCTGAGGTGTATGTTGGCTATAGCATGTTCATTGTAGGAACTGGATTGCATCAAGATGGAATCTATCTACCTCGGTGGTAGAGGAGCAGCCCTATGATGATCATAAGAATCAAGTCCAAAAGCCCATGGCCATGGCAGAGTGAAATAATAGAAAGAGTTTCTATTTAGGTTTTCACATCGGACTTGAATTGAATGATTACATCATATGACAGAAACTAGGGTTTGATGAGTTTACCTTAACCCTAATCTGATCGGGGCTCAAGATAGAAGAACTTAATCACACAGGTAGCTACACCAAGAGGTTCGTATTCAGCTCTGATGGATTGCCACCATATACTGCTAGGTGTCACTGGTGGATTTTGGGAGCAATTAGAATGATTTAGATGATTGATCATTCTAGCTGTTCGAATCAGAAGAGTTTTGATCCATCGAAAGGAGTTTTCGATGATGTCGATGATAGAGATCATGACATATCCCATTACCATACAGAACTAAACCTAACTGGATCACACAAATAAGGGTTTGAATCTGGTGATCATCAATTGAACTGATCCAGTCCAATTGATCTGAATGAGATTCAATTAGGTTCAAGAAAATCATGCTAGCACTCGATTGAACCTAACGTTCTTCTTTTACTATCATAAATAGTTATCCTGACTGAGCCAAAGGAGTTTGTGCTCAATCAGAGGCCTTCACTTGGTCTGACTAGAGTCTGTCTAGATCAGAAAAGGGTTGTCTTATTTTTGTAAGATAATACTTATCATTTTTGCTCACCTGCCATTTCTCGTCCTTTGACTTTGGTCAAAAGTTGACCTTTAACTGGTCAAATATTGACCATTGACACTTTGACTTTTGTCCATGTGTCATGCACCTATTGGAGAGCTGGTGGGGGCTTGTCCTCCTACTAGAACCTGGCAAGAAGGAGGGCGCACTTCAAGGGTGGCGTGAGCCCAAGTTTGAGGCACCGAGGAGTCCCTGTTGGATAGGGACTCCATCTCCTTTTTGGATTTCAATTAGACTCCTCCTAAGGATAAATCCAAGGATGAATCCATGGGACTGGTCTTATGCACCATCTAAGGATGAATCCATGGGACTCTATTCCCATCAATCAGATTTAGATCTAGTTTCACAAAGTGTTGTGATTGGTTGGGATGAAGAGGAGTTGGATCACGCACAGTCTATAAATAAGACCCTACGCCCAACTCAAGGAGTATCTCATAATACAATACCCACGCCCCAAGGCTGCCTCTCTCTCCTTCTCCTCCATGCCAAGTCCATCTTCTCAATCTCCTCTCCATGCCCAAAGTAGTTTGGGATCCAGTTGGTGCAATCTAGGTGAAAGAAAGGCGACAGAAAGCTAGAAGACTGCACTGCTGCAAAGGACAACTGTTGATCTTGGAAAGCCATTTTGAAGATCCTCCAAATCAGATTCAGATCTAATTTTTGGAGACATGATAGAGAAGAAGAAGATCTCCAAATCCAATCTAAGTGGATACCGGTAGAGGCCAGGCACTTGCATGACTAGATCTAGAATCTTCCGCTACTTATAGGATCATCAACGAATAATAGGATTACCCTACATCAAGATAAATTAAATATGATTTAATTTATCTATATTTTATTTTAATTATTAAAATAATAAAAATTAGATCTAAAACATCCTAAATCTGATTTAGATGAAAGAGAAAAATTTTTGAAATATATTTCTTGACTCGATCAGATCTGAACGAACCTGATTTGAGAAATCAGGATTTCCCTTCTGACGCCATCCTATGTCGAGCTTTCTCCTCCACCCTAAAGGGAGCAGCTAGGAACTGGTACTTGACCCTTAAGCTGGGTGCTATTTTTTTTTCAATCAAATGAGCCATCAGTTTGTTGCTCATTTTGTCAGCAATCGATGTCCTCAATGAGGCTCGGACTTCCTCATAAACATTAAGCAAAAAGAGGGGAAATCCATATGGGCCTATGTTACCCATTTCAATATCGCTGCATTGGAAGTCCGAAACTTGGACCAATCTATCATAATTACCGTACTAAAAGGTGGCCTTCAGAAGAATGATATGTTGTTCTCCTTGGAGCAGAAGTATCCCAGAGATTTCGTCGACATGCTGGCTCGGGCTGAAGGTTATGCCCGAGTAGAAGAGACCTTCAAGGCCAAGGATAGTAAAGTTACCAAAGAGCGGCGAGTGGGTGAATCGAGTATTCCCACTACTAATGAAAAATTGAATGAAGCTCAACCGCCCTCCCGAACTCCTCCCAAGCGCAAGCGAGCCCAAACTCCTCCTCGAACTCGAAGTCAAAGAAGCCCGAAAAGGAAGGTATGGTGGGGCTCCCACCTTAGAAGGTTTCATAACTATGCTCCTCTCAATGCTCCAAAAACCTAGGTGCTAATAGAAATCAAGGAGCAGTTGCCGAGACTGAAGAGGATGCGCATGCATCCTAGAAAGTGCAATCCCAACAAATCCTGCCTCTACCATCAGGACCGCGATCGCGATACTGAGGAGTGCATTCAGCTCCAAGTCAAAATTGAGAAACTCATCAGATGAGGCTGGCTTGGCTGATTTCTATGACATCGATCTGAGGGAATAGAGGATCAGCTAAGGGCACTGCCACAACCTAAACCACCGAGGAGGAAAGAATAATAAGAAGATTGGCTGCCTCTTGGCATCATCAACACCATCTTTGTGAGACTTCGACAAGCGGAGGCCAGCAGAACTAGGGGACTGACAAAGAGTTGGAGAACTGAGGAGCCCCTAACTTTCACTGAAGCTGATGCACATGGAGTTCAGTTTTTTCATAACGACATGGTTGTAATTGCTTTAAATATTGTAGACTATGATGTACGTGTTAGATATATGTGCCCTAGAAGCCAGAATTGGCTGACACTTGTAATACACTTCTAGGGGCAAAATTGTAATTTTGACTATAATTAATGAAATGGGTTATTTTCTATCACACATGTGTATTTAGTGTCTGTGATACATCCTTTGAGTTAATGGTAATGATAATTCATATTTTCAAGAGTTGAAAATTTAAGACATGAATAATCATTATTAACTCATAAACAGCTCCCGACCATAGGATCATCACGAGGATGGTGATTGATCCGGAAGGTTGGTGTACGATCGCTTCTCTTTAGTAGATGAGTCTTGAGTCTACGGTGTGGAGACACCGGAGCGAGAGTACAGGTACTCGTTAGAGAACGAGGGCACTGAGCGTGACCACCTCGAGTAGTCATTAGGAAGTCTACCTTCTCGTCAATGACTGACTCGATGCTGCAGTAGTGTGTCTGGTTCTTTGACCTGAGGTGCATCGATGGCAGTTCACCTTGAGGGTGTTATAGTTTGACTACACCATTACTCGATCTCCTAGCCATATGGAATCCTGAGGTGTATGTTGGCTATAGCATGTTCATTGTAGGAACTGGATTAGCATCAAGATGGAATCTATCTACCTCGGTGGTAGAGGAGCAGCCCTATGATGATCATGAGAATCAAGTCCTGAAGCCCATGGCCATGGCAGAGTGAAATAATAGAAAGAGTTTCTATTTAGCTTTTCACATTCGGACTTGAATCGAATGATTACATCATATGACAGAAACTAGGGTTTGACGAGTTCACCTTAACCCTAATCTGATCGGGGCTCAAGATAGAAGAACTTAATCACACAGATAGCTGCACCAAGAGGTTCGCATTCAGCTCTGATGGGTTGCCACCATATACTGCTAGGTGTCACTGGTGGATTTTGGGAGCAATTAGAATGATTTAGATGATCGATCATTCTAGCTGTTCGAATCAGAAGAGTTCTGATCCATCGAAAGGAGTTTCGATGATGTCGATGATAGAGATCATGACATATCCCATTACCATACAGAACTGAACCTAACTGGGTCACACAAACAAGGGTTTGAATCTGGTGATCATCAATTGAACTGATCCTAGTTCAATTGATCTGAATGAGATTCAATTAGGTTCAAGGAAATCGTGCTAGCACTCGATTGAACCTAACGTTCTTCTTTTACTATCATAAATAAGTTGTCCTGACTGAGCCAAAGGAGTTTGTGCTCAATCAGAGGCCTTCATTTGGTCTGACTGGAGGCTTGTCCAAGTCAGAAAAGGTTGTCTTATTTTGTAAGACATTACCTGCCATTTTTGGTCACCTGCCATTTCTTCATCCTTTGACTTTGGTCAAAAGTCTGACCTTTGACTGGTCAAATGTTGACCATTGATACTTTGACTTTTGTCCATGTGTCATGCACCTATTGGAGAGCTGGTGGGGGCCTTGTCCCCTGCCAGAACCTGGCAAGGAAGAGGGCGCACGCCACCCTTGGCGTGTGCCCAAGCTGGAGGCGCCTAGGAGTCCCTTGTTGGACAAGGACTCCATCTCCTTTTTGGATTCCAATTAGAGTTCTCCTAAGAACCAGTTTGAGGAGTCTTAGGCGCCCTCTAGGGGACTCTATTTCCACCAATCAGATTTAGATCTGATTTCACAAAGGGTTGTGATTGGTTGGGAAGAAGAGGAGTTGGATCACGCTTAGTCTATAAATAAGACCCTACGCCCAACTCAAAGAAAAATCACAATTCTCCATGCCCCAAGGCTCCTCTCCTCTCCTCCTCCATGCCAAACCCATCTTCTCCCTCTCCTCTCCACATCCAAAAGTGTTTTGGACCTTGGTTGGTGCAATCCAGATGAGAGAAAGGCGACTCAAAAGCTAGAAGGCTGCGCTGCTGCAAAGGACAACTGCTGATCTTCAAAAAGAGTTTTGAAGATCCTCCAGATCAGATCCAGATCTAATTTTTGGAGATGTGATAGAGAAGAAGAGGATCTCCAGATCCAACCCTGAGTGGATACTCGGTAGAGGCCAGGCACTTGCGTGGCTAGATCCAGAACCTTCCGCTGCAATACAGGATCATCAACAGGGATAATAGGATTACCCACTTCAAGATAAATTAAATTTGATTTAATTTATCTTTTATTTTAATTATTAAAATAATAAGAATTAGATCTAAAATATCTTAAGATCTAATTTAGATCAAAAAAAAAATTTTGAAATATATCTCTTGATCTGATCAGATCTGAACGAACCTGGTCCGAAAAATCAGGATTTTCCTTCAACTGGTATCAGAGCCAAGGTTCTAAAGTATTTAGATCTATTTTTAAATTTATTTTAATTAAAAAATAAGTAATTTTAGATGTCACATGAGATGTGATCAGATCTGAAATTAGAAAAAATTAAAATTAAATGATTTGGATCTAAGATTAGAAAATATGCATGACTAGTTCTAAAATAGAATAGTTCTATAGAATAGTCTTGCATATGTTTTCAATTTAATTTGATTAAATCATATTTTAGATGATTTATTTACTATTTTTTGATATTATAATTAGTTATAATAATATCTAAAAAATAGTAAATAAAAATTATTTAATTTTAAATATCATATGAGATATGATTGATGCATGTCTAGACTAGTTGTAGAATAGTTCTACATAATTATCTAGATTAGAATTTATTTTGATTAGATCAATTTAAATCTAATTTTTTAGATTATTATGAGATAATTTAGATCTGAAAACATGCATGATTCGATACATGAGATGTATGCAAAATATGCCATGATTAGATCTACTTTATATATGAGATATATGATATAGATCTAAAATTGTTTTGTAGTATTGCATGTTTCCTGATTAAGGCGTTCCTCTTGGCCATCCGGTCATAAGAACGAAGAAGGGATTTAAAGGCCCTCTCCTTCCCATTCCGATGGGGTGTTCTTATGACGTGTAGGGATGCTGCGCGTTCGTCCTTAATCAGAAATCCAAAACTTACTTTCTGCAAAACCCTAGATCCTGAAATCCTAGGATTTATTGTGCATATTTTGTTTATGAACCCTACTTAATTAAGAATTAAGTTTATGGAATATTAATTAGGTCTAAAATTGAGAATTTTAGATCTAAGACATATTCATAATACTGGGTTCGGGCTTGGGTAGCTCAATTAGGTCTAAGCGGTTGATCAAACCGAATCAAGAGTTGGTTAGATGGGATCAACAATGCTTAAATTAACCTAGCCTAATAGGATTAAGTCTGGGTCAAGATCGAGTCACGATCAAGCAAGACCTAATTAGGCTCAGAGGTTAGAGTCTGGATTGTAGGCTAACCCAATTGGTTCTGACTCAATAATTTGGTGTCTAAGGTAAGTTTGGCACATACGACCGACTGGTTTTTAATTGGAAGCTACTCGACCTGAATGCGTTCTTGTACGAGTTAATGGCATATTCCTTCCATCGGTCTCACTTACCTGGCCATATCTATTGTCATAGTTCTGATCTGAGGTGGTCAATAATCCAAGCTAACCCATGCCACTCGGTTAGTCATAATTGTTATGACTATGACAAGTCTAGTTTAATGAGACCTGAATCAATTCTTCCTAAGAAAAGATTAAGTCTGAGGTCTTCCACCATTGTAGATGTGCGGGCCCTTTTCCTGGGGTTGATTGTTCTCGGTTGGATACAGTGGCTCAGTTGCACCGGGAAGATGCAACCATGTCTATTAGGCATTGGATGCTATGGGCTGGAGGATGAGTTGGGCTCAATATTTTGGATACGGTGAGAGACTCAATTAGGAATCCAGTCTGTGCAAATGGTGGGTCTGACTTAACTAAGGAGTGGATCAATATTCTGGATATGGTGAGATTCATGAATTAGAGACCAAGTTTGGGTGCACCATGATTAGAGAATCATTGAACAAGAGTTGTTCACTCATTGGCTAACCCATCACCAATAACTGTTAGGTGAGGTGATGAGTCAGTTGGTGAGACCGCACCACCCACTAGAAATCATTAATCGTGGAGATTTTTGCATCTCTATAGAGGGAGTGTAGGGATCCAAGAAAATAGTGGGAGCTAATTTATTTAAAAATAAAATTTTTAAATAAATTGGTCAAGTCATAATTACAGTATCTAACTAGAATCTTTGACTCTCTACAGGAAAATGTCTGCGTCCAACCCATTAGCACGTATCCTAGACACACATAGACTGACCGGACCCAATTATAAAGATTGGCTCAGGAACTACAAAATAGTTTTGGATTCTGAGAAGTTAACCCATGTTTTGGATCAGGACTCTCCCACCTTACCAGCTCGTCCATCCACTGAATAGAGAGCGTCTTTGAAAAAATGGATAGACGAAGATAATAAGGCTAGATATTACATGTTGGGCTCGATGTCTGATGAGCTCCAGCGCCAACATGAAGATATTAGGACTGCTCGCCAAATGTTGGCTCACCTACAGGAGATGTTTGGTGAACAGAGTCGCGCAGCCAAGTATCAAGTCATGAAATGACTTTTTAAGGCTAAGATGCGTGATGGGACAGTCAGTCCAAGATCACTATCTGATGATGATCAAGGACATGGAAGAGCTTGAGAAGCTCGGTGTGAAGTTAGACTTGGATCTACAGAATGATATTATTCTGCAATCCTTGACTGATGCATATGGGCAATTCATCATGAATTACCACATGCATAAACTTCAAAATTCCTTGGCCGAATTAATGAATATGCTGGTCACCGCTGAGCTTTCTATGAAAGGTTCTAAAGGCTCAGTTCTTGCTATGGAATAGACTTCTTCCAAAAAAAAGTCTTATGGAAAGAAAAAGAAGTCTGCGAAAAAGCAGAAGATGGAAGGAACAAAGAAGAAGAAGGTAGAGCCGAAGAAAAAGGCCGATGTCAAAGGAAAGTGTTTCCATTGCAACAGCGACGGCCATTGAAAGTGGAACTACCCTACTTACCTGGCCACCCTGAAGAACAAGAAGGAAGGTCCTTCTGGAGGTATGCTCGTTATTGAGTCTAACCTTATGGTTTCTTCTGCATCCAGTTGGGTGCTTGACTCTAGTTCTAGTGCTCATCTATGTGCACTTCCATGCAGGGTCTTGAGGATAGCAGGAGGCTGAGGGATGGAGACATGATCCTACGCGTCGGTAATGGAGCAAGAGTTGCTGCAGTAGCCGTGGGAACATACCCTCTTCGATTACCATCTGGTTTAGACTTAGTTTTGAAAGACTGTTATTATGTGCCTGCAGCTAGCAGGAATTTGATTTCTGTTTCATGCTTAGCACAAGAAGGCTATGTGATTACCTTCTTTAAGGACCATTGTAACATTCTTTATGAAAGAAATAAAATTGCAAATGGTTTTCCTTATTAATGGTCTTTATCAGCTACATATTGATGTACCTATTCTAACTATCGAGCAAAATGTGAATGCCAAACGACCTAGGGATAGTCCAAATGATAGATATCTATGGCACCTGAGATTAGGTCATATAGCAGAAGATAGGATTCAACAAATTGGAGAAAAATGGGCTATTGAGTCCATTGACTTCCGAGTCATATCCAACTTGTGAATCTTGTCTTCAAGGCAAAATGACTAAACTTTCCTTTTGTAGGACATGGGGAAGAGGGCCACAGATCTCCTTGCCCTAGTACATACTGATGTGTGCGGCCCATTTGATGTGCCGGCTAGAGGCAATTTTGTCTACTTCATTACCTTTACCGATGATCTATCTAGGTATGGGTATGTGTATCTTATGAGACACAAGTCTGAAGCTTTTGAAAAGTTCAAAGAATTCAGACATGAAGTAGAAAAATAAACTGGAAAACCCATTAAGGTTCTTCGATCAGATCGAGGAGGTGAATACCTTAGTTGGGAATTTCTAGACTATCTCAAAAAAATGGCATAGTCTCTCAATGGACTCCATCAGGAACACCTCAACTCAATGGGGTTTCAGAATGGAGAAATCGGACTCTATTGGATATGGTCCGATCCATGATGAGCTTCACAGACCTTTCTGATTTTCTTTGGGGATATTCATTGTTAACTTCAATTTATCTACTGAATAGGGTTCCCTCTAAAACCGTTCCTACCACACCGTATGAGATATGGCATGGTAAGAAACCAAGTCTGAGTCATCTCAGAATTTGGGGTTGTCCGGCTCATGTCAAAAGACAACAAGCAGACAAGTTAGAGTTTAGGTCCTTTAGAGCTCGATTCATAGGATATCCTAAAGAGTCATTAGGATACTATTTCTACATTCCAGAAGACCACAATGTGATTGTGAGTCGACATGCCATCTTTCTTGAAAAATAGTTTATTCAAGATAGCGGCATTGGAAAGCAGATTAAGCTTGATGAGAAAGTCTCACAAGTACAACGAGCTAAGGACCAATTGGAACCAAATCAGGTTGAGCCAATAAGAACACTACCTCCTCCACCTCGTAGATCGGAAAGAGTTTTCCATCCCCTGAAAGATACTTAGGTATTATTTCAGAGGAAGTAGAGAAAATGTTCCTCGTAGGTAATGGTGCTCATGGTGATGATCCCAAAACCTACAATGAGGCGATATCAGATATCGACTCCGAGAAATGGCTAGAGGCAATGAAGTCAGAAATTGACTCGATGCACTCAAACCAAGTCTGGACCTTGGTAGATCCACCAGAAGGTATAGTACCTATTGGGTGTAAATGGATCTTCAAGAGAAAGATTGGTGCAGATGGAAATGTGGAGACATTCAAGGCTAGACTAGTGGCAAAAGGTTATAGTCAATGCGAAGGCATTGACTATCAGGATACCTTTTCCCCAGTGGCTATGCTAAAATCCATCCGCACATTGCTTGCCGTTGCAGCCTATTTTGATTATGAAATATGGCAAATGGACGTGAAAACGGCATTCTTAAATGGATATCTTGAGGAAGATATCTATATGGAACAGCCGCTAGGTTTCACATCCAGTGATACTGATCACAAGGTTTGCAAGCTGCAAAGGTCCATATATGGACTTAAGCAAGCATCTCGGAGCTGGAACACTCATTTCAATGATGTGATCAAAATATTTGGTTTCATCAAAAATGAAGAGGAACCATGTGTCTTCAAAAAGGTCAGTGGGAGCGCTGTTGTCTTCCTCGTATTGTACGTGGATGACATCCTCCTTATTGGGAATGATATTCCCATGTTGACAACAGTCAAATTATGGTTGTCCAAGGAATTCTCCATGAAAGACCTAGGTGAAGCATCCTTTATTCTAGGAATTAAGGTCTATAGGGATAGACCGAATAGGATGCTAGGACTTTCACAGAAGATGTACATAGAGGAAGTACTAAAGAGGTTTAGTATGGAAAACTCTAAGAGGGGATTAATACCCTTCAGACATGGTATTCATCTTTCCAAGAAGATGTGCCCTAGCACACCTGAGGAAATAGAATGCATGAGCAAGATCCCTTATGCTTCTGCAATAGGGAGCCTCATGTATGCCATGCTATGTACACGACCTGATATAGCCCATGCTGTGAGTGTCACAAGCAGATATCAGTCAAATCCAGGTGAAGAACACTGGACTTCTATGAAATGTATCCTTAAGTACTTGAGAAGAACTAAGGATATGATGTTGGTCTTTGGTAATGGAGAACTCCAAGTCCAGGGATACACAGACTCGGATTTCATGTCCGATATAGATGATCGAAAGTCGACATCTGGGAGTCTGTTTGTGTGCAATGGTGGTGCTGTCAGCTGGAAAGAGTTCCAAGCAAACGGTGATAGCAGATTCCACCATGGAAGCAGAATATATCGCTGCATCAGAGGCTGCGAAGGAAGCATTCTGGTACAAGAAGTTTGCTGCAGAAATTGGAGTAATGCCATCAGATGCCATTCCTCTATACTGCGACAATAATGGCGCCATAGCCCTTGCTAAGGAGCCGAGGTCTCACCAAGAAATCCAAGCACATTGAGCGGCGATACCACCTCATCGCGATTACCTCGAGAAGGGTTACGTCGAGGTCAAGAGAGTCAACTCCACAGATAATGTGGCAGACCCACTTACAAAGCCGTTGGGCCAGCAGAAGATCGAAGCCCACCTTGAGAAGATGGGACTTAGACTTGTAGCCAATTGGCTTTAGGACAAGTGGGAGATTGTTAGATATATGTGCCCTAGAAGCCAGAATTGGCTGACACTTGTAATACACTTCTAGGGGCAAAATTATAATTTTGACTATAATCAATAAAATGGGTTATTTTCTATCACATATGTGTATTTAGTGTCTGTGATACATCCTTTGAAGTTAATGGTAATGATAATTCATATTTTCAAGAGTTGAAAATTTAAGACATGAATAATCATTATTAACTCATAAAATGCTCCCGACCATAGGATCATCACGAGGATGGTGATTGATCCGGAAGGTTGGTGTACAATCGCTTCTCTTTAGTAGATGAGTCTTGAGTCTACGGTGTGGAGACACCGGAGCGAGAGTACAGGTACTCGTTAGAGAATGAGGGCACTGAGCGTGACCACCTCGAGTAGTCATTAGGAAGTCTACCTTCTCGTCAATGACTGACTCGATGCTGCAGTGGTGTGTCTGGTTCTTTGACCTGAGGTGCATCGGCAGTTCACCTTGAGGGTGTTATAGTTTGACTACACCATTACTCGATCTCCTAGCCATATGGAACCCTGAGGTGTATGTTGGCTATAGCATGTTCATTGTAGGAACTGGATTGCATCAAGATGGAATCTATCTACCTCGGTGGTAGAGGAGCAGCCCTATGATGATCATGAGAATCAAGTCCAGAAGCCCATGGCCATGGCAGAGTGAAATAATAGAAAGAGTTTCTATTTAGATTTTCACATCGGACTTGAATCGAATGATTACATCATATGACAGAGACTAGGGTTTGACGAGTTCACCTTAACCCTAATCTGATCGGGGCTCAAGATAGAAGAACTTAATCACACAGGTAGCTGCACCAAGAGGTCTGCATTCAGCTCTGATGGGTTGCCACCATATACTGCTAGGTGTCACTGGTGGATTTTGGGAGCAATTAGAATGATTTAGATGATCGATCATTCTAGCTGTTCGAATCAGAAGAGTTCTGATCCATCGAAAGGAGTTTCGATGATGTCGATGATAGAGATCATGACATATCCCATTACCATACAGAACTGAACCTAACTGGGTCACACAAACAAGGGTTTGAATCTGGTGATCATCAATTGAACTGATCTAGTTCAATTGATCTGAATGAGATTCAATTAGGTTCAAGAAAATCGTGCTAGCACTCGATTGAACCTAACGTTCTTCCTTTACTATCATAAATAAGTTGTCCTGTCTGAGCCAAAGGAGTTTGTGCTCAATTAGAGGCCTTCATATGGTCTGACTGGAGGTTGTCCAAGTCAAGAAAAGGTTGTCTTATTTTGTAAGACATTACCTGCCATTTTTGGTCACCTGCCATTTCTCGTTCCTTTGACTTTGGTCAAAAGTCTGACCTTTGACTGGTCAAATGTTGACCATTGACACTTTGACTTTTGTCCACATGTCATGCACCTATTGGAGAGCTGGTGGGGGCCTGTCCCCCTGCCAGAACCTGGCAAGGAGGAGGGCGCACGCCACCCTTGGCGTGTGCCCAAGCTGGAGGCGCCCAGGAGTCCCTTGTTGGATAGGGACTCCATCTCCCTTTTTGGATTCCAATTAGAGTTCTCCTAAGAACCAAGTTTGACTGGTCTTAGGCACCCTCTAAGGAGGAATCCAGGGGACTCTATTCCCACCAATCAGATTTAGATCTGATTTCACAAAGGGTTGTGATTGGTTGGGAAGAAGAGGAGTTGGATCACGCTTAGTCTATAAATAAGACCCTGCGCCCAACTCAAAGAAAATCATAATTTTCATCCCACGCCCCAAGGCTGCCTCTCCTCTCCTCCTCCATGCCAAACCCACCTTCTCCCTCTCCTCTCCACATCCAAAAGGAGTTTTGGTCCTTGGTTGGTGCAATCCAGATGAGAGAAAGGCGACTGAAAGCTAGAAGGCTGCGCTGCTGCAAAGGACAACTGCTGATCTTCAAAAGGAGTTTTGAAGATCCTCCAGATCAGATCTAGATCTGATTTTAGAGATGTGATAGAGAAAAAGAGGATCTCCAGATCCAACTCGAGTGGATACCGATAGAGGCTAGGCACTTGCGTGGCTAGATCCAGAACCTTCCACTGCTCACAGGATCATCATCGGGTAATAAGATTATCCACTTCAAGGTAAATTAAATTTGATTTAATTTATCTGATTTATTTTAATTATTAAAATAATAAGAATCAAATCTAAAACATCCCAGATCTAATCTAGATCAAAGAGAAAAATTTTGAAATATATCTTTTGATCTGATCAGATCTGAACAAATCTGGACCGAGAAATTAGGATTTTCCTTCAGCTTCCTCACTAAATTCGTCTGTTAGAAGATCGAGGTCCACTTTAGAAAAGTTCTTCGTGACCCTCCTCATGCAAATCTTGAACCTCTCAAAGAAGGCTTCTTGGGAAAACACAATCTTGATGTCCTCCATTGCTTTGGAGGACTTGAAAGCTTCGACAGCCCTCTCCCTCTCGATGCCGACCTCCTCTTCAGCCTTCTTCCTTTTGTCTTCAAAGAGGGCTAGGGTTGCCCTCTGCCCCATAGAAGCTTCCTCCTCTCTCCATGACACCTCCCGAAGGCACTCGACTTTTGCAGTTTGAATTTTCGAGGCCACCTTCAAATGATCGACCTTACCCCAAACCCTCTTGACCTTCGCCTGAACCTCCTATAGGGCTTTAGAAGCCTCGGCCTAATGAAGATCGGTGGCCTTCGAGTGGGCAAACAAGTAATGCCCTAGTTACAAAATAGGAAGAAATTAAGTCAGAACTTTAAAAGCGCACCCTTCATTTAAACAAGTTTAGGAAAATGGGTTACCTCGAGCTAAGCAGTGAAAGACTCATCAAATCTCTTAGCATCCTCCATCCCAACCATTTTCTTGATAATGTGTGGGAGGATGCTTCCCTTTATAATGGATTGGATGACCTCCCGATCATCCAAGGAAGCTCGCTCCTAACCAGAGCCTTCGCCACTCAAATTTTCGACCACCCTCCTCATCTTTTTTCTGACGACGTCCTTTTTCTTCTTCTTCTCAATGACCTCGCACTGCTCAGGAAGAGTGGTGATGGCATTATCTCAGGACGAGATTGGAGTTGGTGCAGCTGTGTTGAACTCAGGGATGGGCGCTACCTGGATCGTCACAATTGGGATTGGCTCATCAGTGCGAGCCTTCTTGGATGTTTCCCTCATGGAGCTATCCTTCCTCTTGAGAGACTTGATCTCCTTGGCCAGACGGTTTCGCACCTTAGGAGTCATCTCTACAGAAGAAAAACTAGAGTCAGAAAAGGAAAGGAGACCATGCATAATTGGTAGGCTGCAAAGAACTACCTATGGAATTGAGACCAAAGTTGAATAAGGTCTGGTCCTCTAGGAGCTTGGAGATCAGAGAAGCTCGAAAGTTCTTCAGCTTGTCGGCTGAATCCCGATTCTCTTTCTCAAGCTTAGGAGCTTAGCAGACTGAGTTCCTTATTTTCCTCCAAGAAGGAAGCCCTAGTTTTAGGAAAGGACAGGAAATTAAAAAGAATTTTTCCTTCTAGTTATGAATGGAAGAAGAGGCACCCTTGAGCAATCCCTTCTTGTCGAATTGGGGAGACACATACCACCAGTCTTTGGTGGTCAGGTGATGTTTGAATGTGAAGAAATTACAAAATAGGAAGATGGAAGGTTGGATGTCGGCCATAATGCATAAGGAGAAAAATTCTATGATAAACCTAAAAGAGTTTTTTGCCATGGTGGCAAAAAAAATATTTTAAAACTTGAACAAGTCGGTTACAAAAGAAGGTATCAGCAGTCAAAGTCCCATCCGAAGGATTTCAATGTACAAGAAAGTTTGACTGGGAGGAGGAGAGCTAGCTCGATCGCTAGGGCCTGGAAGTTCAAATTCATAATTAAAAGGAATTTCGAACTAAATCCTAATCAACAAAAGATCTTCGAGCCAAAGTTTATATGAAATGGTATCAGGGATGAAGGATGGCCGAGGTACTTCTATAAGCTCAGGGTCCTTATGAGGAAGGTCCATTAAAGCTAAATGAGCCAAACTTCTAGAACCGATTGATCAAAACTCTTCAGAGGATATGAGGATCAAACTAAAATGGAGAAAATTCTTAAAAAATCAAAGAAAATAAAATCTAAGACTTTCTTGAAGAAACAAAGTAGGTAGAAATGTCAAAAGACACAGATAATCAAAGAGAAAGGTTTAGAAACTGATCTAAATCGATTGGAAAGAATGAAAAGACAGCAAGCTCGATGGAAAATGGAGAGAACCTCCAAGAATTGAAGGAGTCGGCAAAAGATGCTAGTGCCCTGGAGCGAGAAGGGAGAAGGAAGTAGAAGGAGATCCGGATGAAATGAAGCTTCTATAGAAGATGAAGAGCTTAAATAGTTATTGGAATCCGAGATGGTTATGATTGCAGATCATCGCTAATCAACCTTGGGTTAATGCATGCCCCACTCATCATAGCAGCAGACTGGTAATGGGCAGAACCGTTATTGCACCGTACCTTGAGCAGTACTTCGATAGAAATTTTAGGAATTTATCTTTTTGGGTCACCTCATATTTAAGAAGTTTCAACACCCACATGGAAAGAGTCAAGATCAGCTGCTCTGTTGGCATGAAAAAAAGAAAAAATGGACTTCGACACTCATATTTCTTTACTCCCTTCATTCAAATTTCAAACTCAGGGGTGGGAGAATTTGTGTTGGGTGTGAACCCTTTTCTGCTGAAGTCCACTAGGATACCTAGCCTTGAGGAAACTCCATCCGATGAGGACAGCCACGCCGGACTCTGGCCAGTGAAGAGTTTACACTCAGATGCCGAGACTGCAGACGTCCAACCTGAATCTATCGATCAATCTTCTTCATTCAGATATTCCCAGAACCTATCGGATATTGTAGATTTTGCTCAGACGAACTTGAATAGCGATGGCAGCCCTTAGGCAGCTAAGTAACAAGTCTAATTATTGCTTGGTTTGGCCAATCTTGGCGCTCTTTGAATCTTTTCCCAATAAAAAATCATCCAAGTTGTTCGATATTGGACCAACGCCGGATCAACAGGACTCCTCTCTAGATGAACTCCTACAGTATATTAAGGATGGTAGACCTCGAGATTCCTGCATAAAGAACTCTGAACACGTAGGCTAAAAAACGTCGTCTCCTTCATATCAGCCTCCAGACGACCTTGAAAGTAGTCGAGCTTCAAAGGAATAAATAAGCAAGTTCTCTTCAAGCAGATCTCCTTTCGCTCCTTCCAGGCAAAATTCTCCTAGCCAACATCCTTTCAGTTAATCTCCTCCTGGATGCCAGACAAACCTCCTTCGATTAACCTCCTTCCAGTCGAACTCCTCTCGGACACCAGTTGATTTTCTTCCCACCAACCCTCGTCCATCCAAACTTCTTACATTAGCTGAGAGGAGACTCATCGTTATATATTTGCTCCTCCAGTAGATCTCTTTCCAGATTTCTCTAATAGAATTATTTCTAGATTTCTACTCCTTTAGCTGGACATCTTGTTCTAGTAGAACTACTTTTGGATTCCTCCAGTGAACTTTCTTCAGGATTTCTCCAATCATAAGACTTTTGAACCCCTTCCAACTAAATTCACTACAGTCGCCTAGAAAGGCCTCCACGCCTATGCAAATCTAGCTATCCATACAGCATGAATCCACTTACACACATACGATCTTGAAAGAGTCTACACTCCTCTAGGATTGATGAAACTCAAAGCTCTTCACCGCCAGCACCAACCTCCTCCAAACTTCAACTATCAAGTCCTAATGGACTGGCACATCACTGAAGGAAAATCCTAATTTTCTGGATCAGGTTCGTTCAGATCTGATCAGATCAAGAGATATATTTCAAAAATTTTTCTCTTTGATCTAGATTAGATTTGGGATATTTTAGATTTGATCTTTATTATTTTAATAATTAAAATAAATTTAGATAAATTAAATCAAATTTAATTTACCTTGAAGTAGGGTAATCCTATTATCCATTGATGATCTTGTAAGCAGCGGAAGGTTCTGGATCTAGCCATGCAAGTGCCTGGCCTCTACCGGTATCCACTCAAGCTTGATTTGGAGATCCTCTTCTTCTCTATCATGTCTCCAAAAATCAGATCTGAATCTAATTTGGAGAATCTTCAAAATACCTTTCGAAGATTAGCAGTTGTCCTTTGCAGCAGCGCAGCCTTCTAGCTTTCTATCACCTTTGTCTCATCCGGATTGCACCAACTTGGATCCCAAACTTCTTTGGATGTGGAGAGGAGAGGGAGAAGATGGACTTGGCATAGAGGAGGAGAGGAGAGGCAGCCTTGAGGCATGGGAATTTTCAATTACTCCTTGAGTTGGGCATAGGATCATATTCATAGACTATGCGTGATCCAACTCCTCTTCTTCCCAACCAATCACAACCCTTTGTGAAATCAGATCTAAATCTGATTGGTGAAAATAGAGTCCCTTTGATTCCTCCTTAGATGATGCCTAAGACCAGTCAAACTTGATTCTTAGAAGAAGTCCAATCGGAATCCAAAAAGGAGATGGAGTCCCTGTCCAACAAGGACTCCTGGGTGCCTCCAGCTTGGGCACATGCCAAGGGTGGCGTGCGCCTTCCTCCTTGCTAGGTTCTGGCAGGAGGACAAGCCCCCACCAGCTCTCTAATAGGTGCATAACATGTGGACAAAAGTTAAAATATCAATGGTCAATATTTGACTAGTCAAAGATCAACTTTTGACCAAAGTCAAAGGACGAGATATGGTAGGTGACCAAAAATGGCAAGTACTGTCTTACAAAATAAGACAACCCTTTTCTGACATAGATAGGCTCTAGTCAAACCAAGTAAAGGCCTCTGATCGAGCACAAACTCTTTTGGCTCAGTCAGGACAACTATTTATGATAGTAAAAGAAGAACGTTAGGTTCAATCGAGTGCTAGCATGATTTTCTTGAACCTAATTGAATCTCATTCAGATCAATTGAACTGGATCAGTTTAATTGATGATTACCAAATTCAAACCCTTGTTTGTATAACCCAACTAGGTTCAGTTCTTTATAGTAATGGGATATGTCATGATCTCTATCATCAACATCATTGAAACTCCTTTCGATGGATCAGAACTCTTCTGATTCAAACAGCTAGAATGATCGAACATCTAAATCATTCTAATTGCTCCCAAAATCCACCAGTGACACCTAGCAGTATATGGTGGCAACCCATCAGAGCTGAAGGCGAATCTCTTGGTGCAGCTACCTATGTGATTAAGTTCTTCTATCTTGAGCCCCGATTAGATTAGGGTTAAGGTGAACTCGTCAAACCCTAGTCTATGTCATATGATGTAATTATTCGATTAAAGTCCAATGTGAAAACCTAAATAGAAACTCTTTCTATTATTTCACTCTGCCTTGGCCATGGGCTTCTGGACTTGATTCTCATGATCATCATAGGGCTGCTCCTCTACCACTGAGGTGGATAGATTTCTTCTTGAAGCAATCCAGTTCCTACAATGAACATGCTATAGCCAACATACACCTCAGGGTTCCGTATGGCTAGGAGATCGAGTTATGGTGTAGTCAAACTATAACACCCTCAAGGTGAACTATCGATGCACCTCAGGTCAAAGAACCAGATACACCACTGCAGCATCAAGTCAATCATTGACGAGAAGGTAAACTTCCTAATGACTACTCAAGGTGGTCATGCTCAGTGCCCCCCATTCTCTAACGAGTATCTGTACTCTTGCTCCGATGTCTCCATACCGTAAACTCAAGACTCATCTACTAAAGAGAAGCGATTGTACACCAATCTTTTGGATCAATCACCATCCTCATGATGATCCTATGGTCGGGAGCATTTTATGAGTTAATAATGATTATCCATGTCTTAAATTTTCAACTTTTGAAAATATGAATTATCATTATCATTAACTTAAAGGATGTATCACAGACACTAAATACACATATGTGATAGAAAATAACCCATTTTATTAATTTTTAGTCAAAATTATAATTTTGCCCCTAAAAGTGTATTACAAGTGTCAGCCAATTTTGGCATCTAGGGCATATATATTTAATAGTCATGACTACCAGGTGGTTATGGCTGTCACTATCAGCTTGTTATGGGCTCTGCCTATATAAGAGATCCTCCAAATACGCTTTCTTTAGAAGCTCTCTTCTCCTTCTTGAAACTCTGCCACTTTCTCTATTGAGCATTCCATTTCTGTTGGTTGGAAGGGCTAACTTGACTGTCGGAGCCACCCCTCCTCTGGTTTGGACTTCTTTTGCAGGTCCTTCGGAGCCACCCCTCCTCTAGTTTGGACTGATCTTATAAGGTAGTCCCATTGTATGGTCTATCCCTTATAGTGAAAAGATTGTCCTCGTACATGTTGATCAAAAAGTTAATTATAAATATATTAGATATGATCTAAATAAATTTATGATTTAGTAGATTTAAAATTATTTCAATCTAAAATTTATGGTCTTGAATATGTTTAGATTAGATCTAAAATAGATTCATGATTTTATGTTATTTGCATTGTTTATGATTCAAACATGCAACTGGTTAATATTTATGAAATGAGCTGACCTATTTCTAAAATAAGTCAACCCATTTAGTAGACATAATTGGATTGTAAATGTTGGGGGTAAAATAACCCCTGCCAAAGTCCTTAATTGCCGACTCCCATTTCGAAGAAATTTGCCGATCCTCTCAACAACCAGTCCATACCACTGAACTTGTCGAAAGCACATTCAAGCTCGGCTAGATGATGTTAAATAGTAAAGAGAAACTATTATTTAACTAACCTTGCTTCTTAACAAAGAATGAATGATAGGATCAAAGTTCAACCTTTTCGACCATAATTGGGGATGAGTTTTAAAGATAGTTGAAGTCCTATATTGTAGATTGCATGCTCCCTACACCCAAACTCGTCTGATCGTGCTCCTTCTAGTTGGACCCCTTCCGAACAAACTCCTCCAATCACACTTCTTCCAATCGAACTCCTTCTAGCCAAACTCCTCCAATCATGCTCCTTCCAGTTGAACTCCTTCCAGCCAAACTCCTCTAGCTGCGCTCCTTCTAGTTGGACCCCTTCTAGATGAACTCCTCCAGCAGCGCTCCTTCTAGGTGGACTTCTTCTAGACGCATTTCTTTTAGTCATTCTTTCTTCCATTTGAATACCTTTCAGGATGAGCTTCTCCCAGTGAGTCATGCACATGCTTGGTTGATGTTACACCTGTCAGGTGGAGCCATCCAGAAAGACCTCATCAAATCACTGACTCATGATAACTGCTCCACAAATGATGGAGCATAGTACTTGGGATCTCAATTTAGGAGGCATCTACCTGCACATGACCTACGAGACTTTTGAACTCCTTAAAGCTACTAGACATTGCCCCAATAGACCTTGACTGGTTATAAGTTTACTGCATATACTGAAGTCTTTAACCTATGTCCAAACTCTAATAAACGGATCCCAACCGCTTGCAAGTTGCAACAAACGACAACTCATCTTCCGTAACAAACTTCATGTGGTCTGAGCGGCCCACTATCAGACGATCACGGCCATCATCATTAGTTTTTTGCATGCTCCATCTATAAAAGAGATCCTTCATATACGTTTTTCTCTAAGCTCTCTTCTTCTCCCCAATACTCTGCTTCTCTATTTTCTAAGCACTTCATTTTAGTTTGCCCGAGAACTGACTTGAATGTTAGAGAGTCCTGTTGGAGCCACTCACTTTTGGTTTAGACTTTGTTTTGCAGGTTTCGTTGGTGGCCTCGCCTTCCCAACTCTAGCTATTTTCAGCATCCTCATAGATTTCTACACCAATAGGATTTTAGACCCCTTTCGGACGAACTCCTCTAGCTACGCTCCTCCCAGCAG
Source organism: Cocos nucifera (assembly GCA_006176705.1). NCBI lineage: Eukaryota > Viridiplantae > Streptophyta > Magnoliopsida > Arecales > Arecaceae > Cocos > Cocos nucifera. The sequence goes on along the minus strand of QRFJ01004929.1, from coordinate 7,352 downwards.
TGCTCCTTCTAGGTGGACTTCTTTTGAATGCATTTCTTTCAGTCATGCTTCCTTCCATTCGAATATCTTTTAGGACGAGCTTCTCCCAGCCAATCACAGACATACTTAGTTCATGTTATGCCTATCAGCTGGAGCCATCTAGAAAGATCTCGTCAAACCATTGATTCATGATAACTGCTCCGTAAAGGATGGAGCACAGTACTTCAAATTTTAATTTAGGAGGTACCTACCTGCGTAGAACTCAAGAGGCTTCTGAACTCCTTAAAGCCACTAGACATTGCCCTAACAGACCTCGATCGGTTATAAGTTCACTGCATATGCTAAAGTCTTCAACCTACGTCCGAACTCTAACAAATGGATCTCAACCGTCTGCAAGTCACGACAAACGATAGCTCATCCTTCATAACAAACTCTACCTGGGCTAAGCGGCCCACTATCAAATGGTTATGGCTGTCATCATTAGTTTGTTACACCCTCCATCTATAAAAGAGATCCTTCAAATCACTGACTCATGACAACTGCTCCACAAATGATGGAGCATAGTACTTGGGATCTCAATTTAGGAGGCATCTACCTGCACATGACCTACGAGACTTTTGAACTCCTTAAAGCTACTAGACATTGCCCCAATAGACCTTGACTGGTTATAAGTTTACTGCATATACTGAAGTCTTTAACCTATGTCCAAACTCTAATAAACGGATCCCAACCGCTTGCAAGTCGCAACAAACGACAACTCATCTTCCGTAACAAACTTCATGTGGTCTGAGCGGCCCACTATCAGACGATCACGGCCATCATCATTAGTTTTTTGCATGCTCCATCTATAAAAGAGATCCTTCATATACGTTTTTCTCTAAGCTCTCTTCTTCTCCCCATTACTCTGCTTCTCTATTTTCTAAGCACTTTATTTTAGTTGGCCAGAGAACTGACTTGAATGTTAGAGAGTCCTGTTGGAACCACCCACTTTTGGTTTAGACTTTGTTTTGCAGGTTTCGTCGGTGGCCTCGCCTTCCCAACTCTAGCTATTTTCAGCATCCTCATAGATTTCTACACCAATAGGATTTTAGACCCCTTTCGGACGAACTCCTCCAGCTACGCTCCTCCCAGCAGTGCTCCTTCTAGGTGGACTTCTTTCGAATGCATTTCTTTCAGTCATGCTTCCTTCCATTCGAATATCTTTTAGGACGAGCTTCTCCCAGCCAATCACGGACATACTTAGTTCATGTTATGCCTATCAGCTGGAGCCATCTAGAAAGATCTCGTCAAACCATTGATTCATGATAACTGCTCCGTAAAGGATTGAGCACAGTACTTCAAATTTTAATTTAGGAGGTACCTACCTGCGTAGAACTCAAGAGGCTTCTGAACTCCTTAAAGCCACTAGACATTGCCCTAACAGACCTCGATCGGTTATAAGTTCACTGCATATACTAAAGTCTTCAACCTATGTCCGAACTCTAACAAATGGATCTCAACCGTTTGCAAGTCATGACAAACGATAGCTCATCCTTCATAACAAACTCTACCTGGGCTAAGCGGCCCACTATCAAATGGTTATGGCTGTCATCATTAGTTTGTTACACCCTCTATCTATAAAAGAGACCCTTCAAATATGTTTTTCTCTAAGCTCTCTTCCCCTCCCAATTACTCTACTTCTTTATTTTTTGAGGACTCCATTTCAGTTGTCCAAAGAACTGACTTGAATGTCAGAGGATCCTATCAGAGCCACCCACCTTCGATTTGGACTTTATTTTGTAGGTCTCGTCAGTGGCCTCGCCTTTCTAACTCCAGCTACCTTTGGCGTCCACACAAATTTCTGCACCAATAGGATTTTGGACGCCTTCTAGATGAACTCCTCCAACAGCTCTCCTTCTGGGCAGACTTCTTTTGGATGCATTCTTTTTAGTCGTACTTCCTTCCATTCGAATACCTTTTAGGATGAGCTTCTCCTAGCCAGTCGCGGACATACTTGGTTTGTGTTATGCTTGTCAGCTAGAGCCATCTAGAAAGACCTCGTCAAACTACTGATTCATGATAACTGCTCCACAAAGGATGGAGCATAGTACTTTAGATATCAATTTAGAAGGCACCTACCTAGACACGACCCAAGAGGCTTCCAAGATTCTTAAAGCCACTAGACATTGCCCCAACAGACCTCGATCGGTTACAAGATTACTGCATATACTGAAGTCTTCAACCTATGTCCAAACTTTAACAAACGGATCTCAACCATCTGTAAGTCATGATAAATGCAGCTTATCCTCCATAACAAACTCCACGTAGCCTGAGTGGCCCACTGTCAGATGGTTATGGCTGTCATCATTAGTTTGTTACATGCTCCATCTATAAAAGAGACCCTCTAGATACATTTTTCTCTAAGCTCTCTTTTCGTCCCCATTACTCTGCTTCTCTATTTTTTGAGCACTCCATTCTAGTTGGCCAGAAAATTGACTTGAACGTCGGAGGATTCTGTCGGAGCCACCCACTTTTAGTTTGGACGTTATTTTATAGATCCCATCGGTGGCCTCGTCTTTCCAACTCTAGCTATCTCAAGCATCCTCATAGATTTTTGCACCAATAAAATTGATGCTAGAGGAAGGGTCTTTGTGCCCTTGTTCTAAAAGGAGTGCCCAATTAATCCTATCTGCCTTCTTCTTCTACTAATCATTTTGAATCCACCTCCATTTAATCCCTTCTTGCTCTAGAAATACCCTCAAGAAGACAACCATCCGACGGTCTACTACTTCTACAGTCATATCTGAGCCAGATCCATCCATCCTAGCTCCCTCACCAGCACCTCAATCTCCTCCACCAATGGCTATGGTGGATCCGAAGTAGTTCAACCTACTGATACAGTAGGTTCGAGATCTCATCGAAATGCTGCAGGTCATGTAGCAGCCTCCAATAGCAGCCCAGCCAGAGAGACCCCCATCGAAACTTCAAGAATTGGTACAAAGAAGGGCCACCTGAGTCAACAAACCCATTTGCCTCGAGAAGAAAAAGTAGAGAGCAAGGAGCCCCTGCTCTGATCATGATTCTTCTCTGGAGGAGACTTTCCCTTTCTATAGTTGATGCCCCTTCGAGATCCATGATCAAGATGATGCTCTTGACCGAAAACTCTAGGAGATGAGCTAGTAGATCGAAGAGCTCCGTAATGCCACCCCGATCCATGATAATGACATCTACACTGATTTCCCCTTCTCTATCCGAATCATGAAGAAGCCCATCCCACCAAACTTCAAGCTTCCTCAGTTGAAGAGTTATGATGGGACTTTCAATCCAGTCGACCATCTTGAGGCTTTCCGAACCATGGTGTTGCTCCATGGCGTACTTGATGCCATTCTTTTTCGAGCCTTCTCCTTCACTTTGAAGGAAGCAGTAAGGAGTTGGTACTCGGGTCTCAAACTAGGTTCCATCTTTTCTTTTGATCAGCTAAGCCATGAATTCATGGTTTATTTCATCAGGAGCCATTACCAGAGAGGAGGTTCAGACTTCCTCATCAACATAAAGCAAAAAAAATAAAAGTTCATTCGAGCCAATGTCAACCGCTTCAACGCTGCTATCCTGGAGGTCTGAAATCTAGACCAATCTATTGCTATGGCTGTATTGAAGGACAATCTCTAGAAGAATGATCTCCTTTTTTTCTTCAAGAAGAAGTACCCCCAGAACTTTGCTGACATGCTAGCCTAAGCCAAAGGCTATGCCTGATTAGAGAAAGCCTTCTGATTAAAAGATGAAGAAGCTACAAAAGAGCGGTAGGCAGGTGAATCCAACAAGCCCATGATTGAAGAAAGGTCGAGTGAAGCTCGACCGTGCTTCCGAACTCCTCCTGAGTGCAAATAAGCTTGGACTCCCCCTCGAGCTTGTCAACAAAAAAGCTCGGATAGAAAATCATGATGGAACTCCCCTCCAAAAGATTCCACAACTATGCTTCTCTGAATACTACAAAAACTCAAGTGCTGATGGAGATAAAAAAGCAACTACCAAGGCTAAAGAGGTTGTGGAGTCACCAAGCCAAATGCAATCCCAACAAGTACTGCCTTTACCATTGTGACTGATAGGAACGCGATGTTGTCGTTAAGACACCATGTTTATCAGTTTAATCCGACTTCTTAAAATCATTGAAAATGCGTAGATAGTAGTGAGTCGGGTCGAATCCATAGGGAAGGTAGTATTTTAGATTTGAAATCTTTGATTTTTAAAAGAAAAAGAAAAAAAAAGAGTTTTAGGATCAAAAGTGAAGTCGGAAAAGTGAAAATTAAAAAGTGTAGGAATTTAAACTTGGTACTAAGATCTACTAGTTAGATCTTAGCATCTACTTGCAAAGCAATAATTTAAAGTGCAGAAATTAAATTACAATAAAAATAAAAAGCAAAAAATTAAAGTGCAAAAAAATAAAATTTTTATTAATTAAAATTTTAAAATTTAAATACATAGAATTTAAAAAGAATAAAATAAAATAAAATAGCCTGATCTCTGATCTTGGATTGGCATTGGTAGAAAGATGGTGTAGAAGCTCGGCTCTTCTTCTCAGCACCCGTTGCTTCGAAGCAGCCTTTAACCCATAGCCTGGCTTCGCCCTGTACCAAAGCTTCACCTTGATCGGAGATGTTGATTTCTGGAGGCCTAGGATCCTTTTTATAGTGCTAGGAGGGCTGGATATTTTTTCTAAAGGCAATATGGGACTAATTGCCTTTGTAATCATAAAAATCTGAATAAAATTTGAATAAAAATAAGTAAATCTGGTAAAATCTGGCTATTCGATAGGAATCCAACAGTTCAAAAATCATCAAAATTGGATGCCTATCAGCCCAGATCAGGTCAGATTAAATTCTGACCGTCCGATCGTACTTCATGGAGAAAATCTGGCCGCAAATCATGCGCCTGAGAGTTTGATCGCCGTTGGGAGCGTTCTGGACCATCGGATCGTCGCCTGGATCGAGCGCTGCCATCCGATGGTGATCCGCATGATGTCTGTAGCTGAATAAAATCCGAAAGCAACCACAGCCATCCGATCCTAACCGTAAATAACCACATCCGTCCGATCGCGCAATCACTATTCCCATGGACCACGTGGACCAGCCGCACCGCACACCGCAATCAATCAGCGCCTCTATTGCCGAGCGAAAAGATTGAATTACCCTTGTGAGCCGTGATAAATTTCTGTAGACCCTTTAGGGGTCTAGGTCCACCACGTGGCAAACTCTGATTCGTCGGATTTTGCTGAGCTGGCGGTCCACGCCTGGATCGTGGACCGGCTGATGGCTTCAACGGTTGAGTCGGCTTTGATGGCTTGGCTTGGCTTTGTGGCTCGGCTTGGCTTGGTGGCTCGGCTTGCGGAGCCGGCTGAGCCATTTTCTTTTTTTATTTAATTTTTATTTATTTTATATTTTTAAAAATTCATATCTTTTCCATTTTAGCTCCATTTTTCTTGAAATTTATTTCATTATGATCAAAAAAATAAGCTCTTTCTATTGATAATAAAATTTATTTTTTAATTTTTATTATTTTTTTATTATTTTTTAATTAATTTTTTAATTAATAAAAATATGAATTTTTCAAAAATTATATATAAATTGATTGATAATTCTTAAAAATTAATATAAATTAATTAATAAATTAATACTTTTATTGATGAATTTATGATGCTTATCACACCCCCCAACTTAAGCTTTGCTCGTCCTCGAGTAAAGAAAGAATTTAGTTTTAAATACCTTTTAACTTTAGAGTTTCGAATTTTACCTAAGCAATTTTCAAAATGGCCATTGATATTCAGTAGAGCTTAAATGAGACATATCATTGGAGTATTAATACTTATCAATAGAAAAATTAAGTAAAGAACAATAAATTTTTTAGAACTTTTTCTAAATTATTTCACTTTTATCTCTGATTTGTCTAAACTTTCATATAGACAGGTGTATTGCTACTTCCGTCCTTCATTTATTGATTTTTATTTTTATATTATCCACTTTTTGATGCGAATATCATTGTTTACTTAGGCAACGGAACCCGGTTACTCGATGAAAAATCTTTTTTTTTTTTTTTTTTTTTTTTTTTTTAACGTTGTACCACTATTGAATGTCTTAACTTCTTAAGCTTTCTATTTGATCCATGTAGCGAGTCTTGGGCCAATGACTCCCAAACCAGTTGGCTTTAGGGCACTAGGTATAGAATACCCCTCGGGCTTATTAGCTCGAATCAAATAGGCTACGAGTTAAGACTAGCTTTACAACGAGCTTCTTTGCCCTTCCCACCTTTTGATGCGAAACTCAATGCTTGCTTAGGCAAAGAGGCCCGGTTACTCAGTGAGAAGTACTTGAAAACTATTTTATTAAAATAAATTTTTATATGAAGAAACGTATAGTTACCCTACACAAGCCTATAAAAAGTAGACTTTTCTTTGATGCTAGTAGAAATAATTAAAAATGCTCCAAGGAAAAAATTTTTATGTTCTAAACTTAACTCTTTATTGAATTTTCTTAATACTTGATTCCTCAATATCTCATAGATTCTCTAATCTATGCATCAATTTTCTTTTTAAAATGCTTAGTTTTATTCGATTCTTAAGCATAATCAAGTATCTAAATACTAAATACTAACTTTTTTGAGGACTTAAAATTTTAAAATTTTTTTATTTTTCTCTCCCCCCAACTTAATCGACATTGTCCTCAATGGAGAAGAAAAAATAAAGGACGTAATAAAGAACATGAAAGAATATACCTAACTCAGTATATATATATATATATATATTTATTTTTTTGGTCCAGCACATGCCTTTACAAATTTGAGCTCTCCCTCCAACTTATTCAAATTATCCTAAAATGAAAATAAACTAAAAAAATAAATTAGATAAAAACTAAATATTGGGTTGCCTTCCAACAAGCGCTAAGTTTACCATGTTCAGCCAGACACAATGTAGCTCACTATCCTATGTGGAATATTGGATTGATAAATTTCAATGGTTTTGGATTGCCAATCTCAGAAAGATGATTTATAATCCCATTATTAATATAATTTTTATTAATTTTAGGGATATAATTTATGATTCCATTCTCAGACCCATATTTATTAAGAATTTCTCCTATTTGTTTTTCTAAAATGCTCATGAATGGAGTTTTAGGAGTTAAGTTTGATTCAATGGGTGCTGGAATGGTGACTAAAGGCAGTTTTAATTCTGGAGGTAAATTAATGTGATCTTGCTTAAACAACTCTGTTGACATTTCATTATATGCCTTTTGATTTTTATAAGAAGAACCAGCTTCTAGGGTTGAAGGGAATAGGACATTAGGTTTATAAGTCTCGGGTAAATCATCTATTCTCTTTTTCCTTATTTCTATCTCATTTAAATT